>CM042408.1:34420213-34480213 GCA_023634145.1 Thymallus thymallus
TTGGAGAACCCTTTGTAGAACCCTTTACACAGAGGGTTCTACATGGAACCCAAAAGGGTTCTACCTGGAAACAAAAAGAGTTCTCCTATGGGGACAGCTGAAGATCCCTTTAGAAATCATTTTGTATAAGAGTGTAGAGTAGAGCTGGGCGCCAAAGCAGGATGTAAAGACAGGCAGTAGACTGTTAAAAGTGTGTTGTAGTGGATTGATACTGTAGTGGATTGATACTGTAGTGGATTGATACTGTAGTGGGTTTGATACTGTAGTGGATTGATACTGTAGTGGATTGATACTGTAGTGGATTGATACTGTAGTGGATTGATACTGTAGTGGATTGATACTGTAGTGGATTGATACTGTAGTGGGTTTGATACTGTAGTGGTTTGATACTGTAGTGGATTGATACTGTAGTGGATTGATACTGTAGTGGGTTTGATACTGTAGTGGTTTGATACTGTAGTGGATTGATACTGTAGTGGATTGATACTGTAGTGGATTGATACTGTAGTGGATTTGATACTGTAGTGGATTGATACTGTAGTGGATTGATACTGTAGTGGATTGATACTGTAGTGGATTGATACTGTAGTGGATAGATACTGTAGTGGATTGATACTGTAGTGGATTGATACTGTAGTGGATTGATACTGTAGTGGATTGATACTGTAGTGGATTGATACTGTAGTGGATTGATACTGTAGTGGATTGATACTGTAGTGGATTGATACTGTAGTGGGTTTGATACTGTAGTGGATTGATACTGTAGTGGATTGATACTGTAGTGGATTGATACTGTAGTGGATTGATACTGTAGTGGATTGATACTGTAGTGGGTTTGATACTGTAGTGGATTGATACTGTAGTGGGTTTGATACTGTAGTGGATTGATACTGTAGTGGATAGATACTGTAGTGGATTGATACTGTAGTGGATTGATACTGTAGTGGATAGATACTGTAGTGGATTGATACTGTAGTGGATAGATACTGTAGTGGATTGATACTGTAGTGGATTGATACTGTAGTGGATTTGATACTGTAGTGGATTGATACTGTAGTGGATTTGATACTGTAGTGGATTGATACTGTAGTGGATTGATACTGTAGTGGATTGATACTGTAGTGGATTGATACTGTAGTGGATTTGATACTGTAGTGGATTGATACTGTAGTGGATTGATACTGTAGTGGATTGATACTGTAGTGGATTGATACTGTAGTGGATTGATACTGTAGTGGATTTGATACTGTAGTGGATTGATACTGTAGTGGATTGATACTGTAGTGGATTGATACTGTAGTGGATTGATACTGTAGTGGATTGATACTGTAGTGGATAGATACTGTAGTGGGTTTGATACTGTAGTGGATTGATACTGTAGTGGATTGATACTGTAGTGGATTGATACTGTAGTGGGTTTGATACTGTAGTGGATTGATACTGTAGTGGGTTTGATACTGTAGTGGATTGATACTGTAGTGGGTTTGATACTGTAGTGGATTGATACTGTAGTGGATTGATACTGTAGTGGATTGATACTGTAGTGGATTGATACTGTAGTGGATTGATACTGTAGTGGATTGATACTGTAGTGGATTGATACTGTAGTGGATTGATACTGTAGTGGGTTTGATACTGTAGTGGATTGATACTGTAGTGGATTGATACTGTAGTGGATTGATACTGTAGTGGATTGATACTGTAGTGGATTGATACTGTAGTGGGTTTGATACTGTAGTGGATTGATACTGTAGTGGGTTTGATACTGTAGTGGATTGATACTGTAGTGGATAGATACTGTAGTGGATTGATACTGTAGTGGATTGATACTGTAGTGGATAGATACTGTAGTGGATTGATACTGTAGTGGATAGATACTGTAGTGGATTGATACTGTAGTGGATTGATACTGTAGTGGATTTGATACTGTAGTGGATTGATACTGTAGTGGATTTGATACTGTAGTGGATTGATACTGTAGTGGATTGATACTGTAGTGGATTGATACTGTAGTGGATTGATACTGTAGTGGATTTGATACTGTAGTGGATTGATACTGTAGTGGATTGATACTGTAGTGGATTGATACTGTAGTGGATTGATACTGTAGTGGATTGATACTGTAGTGGATTTGATACTGTAGTGGATTGATACTGTAGTGGATTGATACTGTAGTGGATTGATACTGTAGTGGATTGATACTGTAGTGGATTGATACTGTAGTGGATAGATACTGTAGTGGGTTTGATACTGTAGTGGATTGATACTGTAGTGGATTGATACTGTAGTGGATTGATACTGTAGTGGGTTTGATACTGTAGTGGATTGATACTGTAGTGGGTTTGATACTGTAGTGGATTGATACTGTAGTGGGTTTGATACTGTAGTGGATTGATACTGTAGTGGATTGATACTGTAGTGGATTGATACTGTAGTGGATTGATACTGTAGTGGATTGATACTGTAGTGGGTTTGATACTGTAGTGGATTGATACTGTAGTGGATTGATACTGTAGTGGGTTTGATACTGTAGTGGATTGATACTGTAGTGGGTTTGATACTGTAGTGGATTGATACTGTAGTGGGTTTGATACTGTAGTGGATTGATACTGTAGTGGATTGATACTGTAGTGGATTGATACTGTAGTGGATTGATACTGTAGTGGGTTTGATACTGTAGTGGATTGATACTGTAGTGGATTGATACTGTAGTGGATTGATACTGTAGTGGATAGATACTGTAGTGGATTGATACTGTAGTGGATTGATACTGTAGTGGATTGATACTGTAGTGGATTGATACTGTAGTGGATAGATACTGTAGTGGGTTTGATACTGTAGTGGATTGATACTGTAGTGGATTGATACTGTAGTGGATTGATACTGTAGTGGGTTTGATACTGTAGTGGATTGATACTGTAGTGGGTTTGATACTGTAGTGGATTGATACTGTAGTGGGTTTGATACTGTATTGGATTGATACTGTAGTGGATTGATACTGTAGTGGATTGATACTGTAGTGGATTGATACTGTAGTGGATTGATACTGTAGTGGGTTTGATACTGTAGTGGATTGATACTGTAGTGGATTGATACTGTAGTGGGTTTGATACTGTAGTGGATTGATACTGTAGTGGGTTTGATACTGTAGTGGATTGATACTGTAGTGGGTTTGATACTGTAGTGGATTGATACTGTAGTGGATTGATACTGTAGTGGATTGATACTGTAGTGGATTGATACTGTAGTGGGTTTGATACTGTAGTGGATTGATACTGTAGTGGGTTTGATACTGTAGTGGATTGATACTGTAGTGGGTTTGATACTGTAGTGGATTGATACTGTAGTGGATTGATACTGTAGTGGATTGATACTGTAGTGGATTGATACTGTAGTGGGTTTGATACTGTAGTGGATTGATACTGTAGTGGATTGATACTGTAGTGGATTGATACTGTAGTGGGATTGATACTGTAGTGGGATTGATACTGTAGTGGATTGATACTGTAGTGGATTGATACTGTAGTGGATAGATACTGTAGTGGGTTTGATACTGTAGTGGGATTGATACTGTAGTGGATTGATACTGTAGTGGATTGATACTGTAGTGGGATTGATACTGTAGTGGATTGATACTGTAGTGGGTTTGATACTGTAGTGGATAGATACTGTAGTGGGTTTGATACTGTAGTGGATAGATACTGTAGTGGGTTTGATACTGCTAACTCTATATCCTTCTTTGATTCCATTTCATTTGATCTGTGATATATTGTTCCAAGACAAGAGTCTCACCGTTTACCAACGGATGCAGCTGTTCCGGCTGCTAATAGGAGAGAATGGGGTTTTGATACACACACACACATGCACAGACAGACAGACAGACAGACAGACAGACAGACAGACAGACAGACAGACAGACAGACAGACAGACAGACAGACAGACAGACAGACAGACAGACAGACAGACAGACAGACAGACAGACAGACAGACAGACAGACAGACAGACAGGGACACAGTAATAATGCAGCTACTGTATCTGGATCTGATAAGGGAAACGTGGCTAACTGCGAGGGACTATCTGCCAGGTGTGAGGAAACGCTGGTGGAGATAAAGCAAATGATGGATGGATGGATGGATGGATGGATGGATGGATGGATGGATGGATGGATGGATGGATGGATGGATGGATGGATGGATGGATGGATGGATGGATGGATGGATGGATGGATGGATGGATGGATGGATGAATATGTTCTCATGTATCACTATGTGTCCCTTTTTGTGAGATGTTTTATGTGTACCTATTTGTGGAAAGCAAATGTCCTGTTTAGGAACCTAGGGGAGAGTGGGGAAAGTTGAGCCAAAGGGGTAAGTTGAACCACCCTTGTTTCTGTGAAACCAGACAGAAAATGCAGAATTTGACCAAATATCCAGGAAGAGGTCATCATTTAATGTAGTCTGTGATGGAAGAAACCACATGGAAAAAGTAGTAAGCAAAGTAGGTAAAGTACCAGTCAAATGTTTGGACACACCTAATCATTCAAGTGTTTTTCTTTTTTTTTACTATTTACAAAAAATTACTAGTAAGCATTTATTTGTTCTGCAATTTCTGAGGCTGGTAACTCTAATTAACTTATTCTCTGCAGAGGTAACTCTGGGTCTTCCATTCCTGTGGTGGTCACCATGAGAGGCAGTTTTATCACAGCTCTTGATGATTCTTACGAGCCTCAGAAATTGCAGGCCAAATAAATGCTTCACAGAGTTCAAGTAACAGACACATCTCAACATCAACTGTTCAGAGGAGACTGTGTGAATCAGGCCTTCATGGTCGAATTGCTGCAAAGAAACCACTACTGAAGGACACCAATAAGAAGAAGAGACTTGCTTGGGCCAAGAAACACGCGCAATGGACATTAGACCGGTGGAAATCTGTCCTTTGGTCTGATGAGTCCAAATGTGTTATTTTTGGTTCCAAACGCTGTGTCTTTGTGAGACGCAGAGTAGGTGAACGGATGAGCTCGGCATGTGTGGTTCCCACCCTGAAGCATGGAGGAGGAGGTGTGTTGGTGCAGTTAACCCACTGTTCCCTGGGCGCTGTGGATGTCGATTAAAGCAGCCCCCCCACACCTCTCTGATTCAGAGAGGTTGGGTTAAATGTGAAATACATATTTCAGTTGAATGCATTCAGTTGTACAACTGACTAATATCCCCCTTCCCTTTAAAAGCGTCCAAACAGTTTCACACTAATATGACCCTCTGTGGAAAGGTGAGACTCTCATGAATACGTGCATGTCACTTGTTTTGCTCTAAGACTCCCGGCCTGAAAAAATGAATGGAAGTATTTATGGAGACTGTTTAGTGCCAAAAATAAGTAAATACATGTCAAAATAAATAACTCTTTTTATGGGTATGTTCCATGTAGTGAATCTGTTATTCAATGGATTTGTATGGGAGGCAAGGTAGCCTAGCAGTTAAGAGCGTTGGGCCAGTAACTGAAAGGATGCTGGATCAAATCCCCAAGCCGACTAGGTGACAAATCTGTTGATGTGCCCTTGAGCAAGGCACTTGACCCTAGTTGCTCTGGATAAGAGTCTGGTAAAGGCTAAGAGCAGTAAGGCCAAATCAAATAATTGTTTATATATTATTTTTTTCACTCTCCTTACATTGTCTAATAAAATGTTTTATTATATTTTGCAAAATAGGTTTTACATCCCAAACAACAGAAATAAACAACATGACAGTATACTTAATTGTCAATTCCTTCCCATTACTAAAGTTAAACATTTCATTTGAGTTAGTTTCCCTCTACCAACAATCCTGTCTTATCTGCAGGGATGGTAAATTGTGCGTTGTTTACAACCCAGCCATGTTATCCCTGTCCTTCAAACGAATACAGAGATAACCTCTTCAGGGAATTGCACATTAGAGCAACTCGATTGAACAAAATAAAACATATATAAATTCAGCACATTCAGCCCGGGTATTTCTATCTCAAAGGCTTCCCAACACTTTTTTTCCCCTGACTGTTTTTCTTTGACCGTCGAGAAGGTAAGGAGCTGTGCTTTTGTTCTATCAATAAGACATTGTTTCCATCGCTGGTAGTGGTCACCACCTCAGCAAACCAATTAATGGGCCTCACTTGGCTATCTCCGGGCGAAGAAATGAAAAATAAACTCCAGATAATCCCTCAGTTAAAAGGTTATGCTAGGGCGATAAAAGCTATTTTGTTAATTTATTTACTCGCTGCTCTGCCGAAGATAAAGAAAAGGAACAATTAGGGAATTCTAGGTGAGAGATTTTGAAAAGGGCAATGACATTGGGTTAATATTTTATAAGGCTTGATTGGCAAAGGCCTGGAGAGGGGAAGCTTTGTTTACACACAGAATGATTTCGTTACTCCTTACCTTTCAGAGATGTCAAACAGAAGACCGATAAAAAGGTCAATGGCTCGATTTGAGGCAACACAAAATAATAGTTGGGTAAACCTGACTTGCTTACTTGGAGGTAAGAAATCCGAATTTTAGAGTTTGAATTGATTTCCAACAGATCATAATCACTACATTTCACGTCATTCTGTGTAACAATCATAATCACATCATTTACCGAAACAAGATCCCTTTCATTTGTAGCTGTTGTCGACTGGAAAGTCTAGTAGGGTGGAGGTGCACTGTTGCACTATGCGATCTACAAGACTGATGTGATATCTGCTGTATTGTTATTATACAGTATCACCTCATGTCTGCTTCCTGTAAAAGGGGGTGAGAATATGAATTTAATTATAAGGCTTTTATTGCGTTGTTGCATTGTAATTGGACCTGCACGGCGGAGTGTATTGTTGGGCCTTGTGTAATCTGATTGCCTGGGCAGCATAGTGTTTCAGATAGTATCAGGGGTCCCCGACATTTACTGTTCAGTCAACACAGACCCAGTCCATTAAAGGAAACGTGTTGGTTCAGGAAAAGTTCAGAAACTATTTTGTTTTCACCATGGTAGCAAAACAGCGAAAGGAGAACAAGGAAGAATTCCTTGTTTCAGTAACATATTTTGCTGGCCCAGGCCCACTGGGTTGGTCGGGTCCTATTTGGTTTCCAGAGTTATGAGACCCACTGATTGTCTGTGGTGGAAACACAAAAGGAGGAGTGGCTGTTATTATTTGATTCTTAAAGGGCTGGTTCACCCAAATTAAAGGAACACTTCACCCACATTACCAAATTACCATTAACCTCTAATATTAGCACTTTCAAACCCCAAAAACACAAATAAAAGTCAATGTACCTTAAAAAAACAACATGCTTTAATATCCCTAAGTCTCTAAAGGGATTGTGCAGTACAATAACTTGATTTTGTAAGTTGCGTTGAGTTGATTTGCGTATACATTTTTAAAGCATGATACTATTGTCTCTAGGTCTAGATACAGCACTTTTGACTTGATCAACCAAATACTGTATCCTGTATACAGTACAGTATATACTGTATAAATACTGTATCCTGTATACAGTACAGTATATACTGTATAAATACTATATCCTGTATACAGTACAGTATATACTGTATAAATACTGTATCCCAATCATATTGAGTCTTTAATTGAAACCGTCTCTTCCTACAGTAATGCCCTACTTCTGAGCAGTTCATGTGCCAAGCTGTCAGCATCTGCAGCTTGACACATAGCCAGTCTATTATAGGATCTTTGTCAGGCTCAACCATAGGGGAAAGTCTATATGACATGTTAGAGAGTTCATCATGATCCCTGAGGAATGTTAATACGTTCAAATGCCCTCAGTGTCTCTTAATGTCATTCTCTCAGGATCTGTGTTATATGATGAAAAGTATGGGTTATACACCCAATGCCTAACATAATTGAACATTACATTTAAATGAATTGAATATATCAAATATATAAAACCATACATTGCATCGGGTATATACACTGAGTATACCAAACATTAGAAACACCAAAGAATTGCCTCAATTCATCGGGTCAAGGTGTCGAAAGTGTTCGACAGAGATGCTGGCCCATGTTGACTCCAATGCTTCCCACAGTTGTGTCAAGTTGGCTGGATGTCCTTTGGGTGGTGGACCGTTCTTGATACACACAGGAAACTGTTGAGTGTGAAAAACCCAGCAGCTTTGCAGTTCTTGACACAAACCGGTGCGCCTGGCACCTACTACCATACCCTGTTCAAAGGCACTTAAATATTTTGTCTTGCCCATTCACCCTCTGAATGGCACACATACACAATCCATGTCTCAACTGTCTCAATGCTTAAAAATCCTTCTATAACCCGTCTCCTCCCCTTCATCTACACTGATTGAAGTGGATTTAACAAGTGACATCAATAAGGGATCATATCTTTCACCTGGATTCACCTGGTCAGTTTCTTGTATGTCATGGAAAGAGCAGGTTTTGTTTAGTCTGTGTATATGTATATATTGCATATTCCATATGGAGAATTTGCAATCATGCTAAATCTAGCCAATGCTAATATACATAATTGGGGTGCATGGTTATTAATTATATCCCAGATTTACTGTACTTCATGACCACAACGTGCATTGGCCCAATGATATCTGTTTCAGATGACCCTTCCTATTTTGTTGTGGTACAGCTTTCACCACCAGTGCTATGTAGTCCACTGCATCACAAGTTGAAATGCTACCCTCTAAATACACCAACATATCTTCTAATAGCTTATCTAAACATTACTTCTACTAAACTGTTCCTTTCTACTGGCACCTACATCCTGGTCCCTTCTGGCCATCAGATCCAAAGTCACATCCTCTGGTCCCTTCTGACCATCAGATCCAAAGTCACATCCTCTGGTCCCTTCTGGCCATCAGATCCAAAGTCACATCCTCTGGTCCCTTCTGACCATCAGATCCAAAGTCACATCCTCTGGTCCCTTCTGACCATCAGATCCAAAGTCACATCCTCTGGTCCCTTCTGACCATCAGATCCAAAGTCACATCCTCTGGTCCCTTCTGGCCATCAGATCCAAAGTCACATCCTCTGGTCCCTTCTGGCCATCAGATCCAAAGTCACATCCTCTGGTCCCTTCTGGCCATCAGATCCAAAGTCACATCCTCTGGTCCCTTCTGGCCATCAGATCCAAAGTCGATGTGACATTTTTTGTCCACTGGAGATTTTCTGCTTTTAGTTTTGTTTGAAAAAAGACTTTTACCCATCACATGCCCTCTATTGAGGTCTTTCATAAATAATTCAGACAGAGTATAAGTGAAAGTGATGACAGCAAAACTGTCTGAGATCTCTCCCTCTCATAAGATCAAAGAGGTGGTGGCTTTGTAGAAATGGGAATTACATTTCCAGACGTCCCCAGGTTGAATGGACACTTATACTTTTCTCTCTTCTTTCATCTCTCTATCTCTTTCTTTCTCTCTCATGCTATCTTTTTACCTCTCTCTTGTTCACCCCATCTCCCTCTCTCTCTCTCTCTCTCTCTCTCTCTCTCTCTCTCTCTCTCCCTCTCTCTCACCATCTCTCTCTTTCAATCTCTTTCTGTCTCTACATCTCTCTCTCTCTTATTTGTGTGTGAGTCAGATGAAGTGATTGAGAGAGTGCCCTAGGTTGCGTAGAGGTAAATAAACATCCCATAAAGCAAAAGGACTGAATAGATTCACCTTTCTGAGACACGTTGTTGTTTGAGTATTAAAAACCTCTTTCAGTATACTTCAATAAACTTTCTTATATTCCAATAATGCTGATGATAGCATAGTTTAGAAGATTCACTTTTCGAAGATCTGAGGAGACGATTCCTTGCAACATGTTGACGGTGATGTGATAAAGTGCTGCTAACTGTGGTCTTAAATACTATATAGTTTTCCTCCAGCTTGGGGAAAGGAAAATAACTGTTGCTTAAAATTGACTATTATCACTGAAGCCAAATTGTCACCAGTATCATGATTTGGCAATTCATCTTCTCCACAAAAGACACCTCTTCAGTCCACGTCCCATAAGGGAATGTGCCTTATAAAATCCCTGCGTCTTGACTATGTGATCATATTATTGCCATTAAACCCCATAGGCTTTTCAAACTATAACTAAGCCAGTTAAAGTTTATATTGATTGCGATACAAAGCTTATAAATATGTGACTGAGTAAGATATGGGGGGAAATACATACACAGTGTACATCAGCTCAGCTCTGAAAGTGAGACAGAGTAATTTATCACATCCAAGTCTGGGCTCCTTCTCGTTTGCAGAAGTAAAAGGGGGCCGATCAGAACATCCAACAAGTCTGAATCACTGAATCACCTCCTCTCTCCACCATCTCCCAGCTACGGCATCACCTCCTCTCTCCACCATCTCCCAGCTACGGCATCACCTCCTCTCTCCACCATCTCCCAGCTACGGCATCACCTCCTCTCTCCACCATCTCCCAGCTACGGAATCACATTAAATCAAACAAGCGGAACATTTCCTAAGGCAGCCAATGGCTTTTAATTTCCTGAAGAACCTTAACATATCATTCATTACCAGAACTACACATATTTGGCTTTTTTTCAAAGTCCCATAAATCAATAGTGGGGTCTGACTGCAATAATTATAACAAGTTAACATGTAATTTCCATGCCGAGAGAGCTGCTAGCATGCCGCAACCTTAGCTAGGTTTTAGTATATGCAAGTGATGCAATTCAAATAGTGTGCTGGTATGTTAATACACGCCGGAGAAGGTAACGAGGTACGGCCGATGAATTATGCATAAAAAAGTGGTTGATCTTCAGTAAAGGAAATAAATTCAGCGTGTAATCTAATTAGTTACGGGAAGTCTATTATGTTGGAGCGGTGGAAAGCAATTGTCCTTGAAAAGGGAATTTATTTACAGTAACGTGTTTTGTTGGCTCTCTGGAATGGAATTGCATTCTGCAGTGGTCCAAAATGTTAACACCTTCCTCTCCCTTCCTCTCCCTCTCTTTGTCCCTCTTTATTTCAATACTTCTTTCTCTATCTCCATCATCTCTCTATCTCTTCATCCATCTCAGTTTCTATCCTTCTACCTCTTCCTCCTCAGTGGCATATCTCTCTTTCTCTCCCTATTTCACTTTCCCCACTTTCCCCTCTCACCTATTCATTTCCCCTCCATTCTCTTTTTGTAGGGTGGAGTGGTGGGAGGTTTCACAGAGGAGTATTGAGGGTTATTTGTAGGTAAGTGAAGATGTCTCCATAGAGAGTATTACAAGTTCAAGTCCTTTCTCTTCTGTCTCTCCCAGCTCCAGACCAGGCAGACCTCCTAAGAGAACCCAGAGTGTGACATCATCAGAGAACCCACACATCATGCCTCACTCTGTCCCTGGCCTCATGTCCCCTGGAACCTTCCCATCCTCAGGTATGTACTGTAGTTACACACAAACACAGACTAATGCGTACACGCACACAAACACACACACACACACACACACACACACACACACACACACACACACACACACGCACACAAACACACACACACACACACACACACACACACACACACACACACACACACACACACACACACACACACACACCCTCAGCACTCCCTCAGCACTCCCACAGCACTCCCTCAGCACTCCCTCACCACTCCCTCAGCACTCCCTCACCACTCCCTCACCACTCCCTCACCACTCCCTCACCACTCCCCACATCCCTCACCACTCCCCACATCCCTCAGCACTCCCTCATCACTCCCTCAGCACTCCCTCACCACTCCCTCACCACTCCCCACATCCCTCACCACTCCCTCACCACTCCCCACATCCCTCACCACTCCCTCACCACTCCCTCAGCACTCCCTCACCACTCCCTCAGCACTCCCTCACCACTCCCTCAGCACTCCCTCACCACTCCCCACATCCCTCACCACTCCCTCACCACTCCCTCACCACTCCCTCACCACTCCCTAACCACTCCCTCACCACTCCCCACATCCCTCACCACTCCCTCAGCACTCCCTCAGCACTCCCTCACCACTCCCCACATCCCTCACCACTCCCTCACCACTCCCTCACCACTCCCCACATCCCTCACCACTCCCTCACCACTCCCTCACCACTCCCCACATCCCTCACCACTCCCTCACCACTCCCTCAGCACTCCCTCCCCACATCCCTCAGCACTCCCTCAGCACTCCCTCAGCACTCCCTCCCCACATCCCTCAGCACTCCCTCAGCACTCCCTCAGCACTCCCTCAGCACTCCCTCAGCACTCCCTCCCCACATCCCTTACCTTGTTCTTCTCTATTTATTTTTTATTCAACCTTTATCAGTCCACGGCATCTAATCCGATTTATGGGGACAATCTGCCTATATAGTGCATCAGCAAATGGAAAGACTCCAGAGAAACCCCAATCCCTGGAGCGCACCCACATGAACACAAACACACATGCACACCCATAGATGCATGCACACACACACACACACAAGCACAGTCAAGCACACACATAAACTTGCACAAAAGCACACCATTGCATACACATATGCACACACACACATGCACACACACGAGCAAAGGGTGTTTCATTAAATGGAAACCATGGCAAATGTAGACACACTTCCCTAAATGGAACTAGTGTCAAGGGTAAAATACACACATGTCTCTCACATAAATACGCTTTCTCAAAATAGGAGTCAATGAGTCACACCTTCAAAATGTACTGTATCTCAACAAAAAAAGTCCCACTTTTCAAAGAACCTTCTTTGGTATCTGTGACCCTCTCTGAGTGAACAATATCTGTGACCCTCTCTGAGTGAACAATATCTGTGACCCTCTCTGAGTGAACAATATCTGTGACCCTCTCTGAGTGAACAATATATGTGACCCTCTCTGAGTGAACAATATATGTGACCCTCTCTGAGTGAACAATATATGTGACCCTCTCTGAGTGAACAGTATATGTGACCCTCTCTGAGTGAACAGTATATGTGACCCTCTCTGAGTGAACAGTATATGTGACCCTCTCTGAGTGAACAGTATATGTGACCCTCTCTGAGTGAACAATATATGTGACCCTCTCTGAGTGAACAATATATGTGACCCTCTCTGAGTGAACAATATCTGTGACCCTCTCTGAGTGAACAATATCTGTGACCCTCTCTGAGTGAACAATATCTGTGACCCTCTCTGAGTGAACAATATATGTGACCCTCTCTGAGTGAACAATATATGTGACCCTCTCTGAGTGAACAGTATATGTGACCCTCTCTGAGTGAACAATATATGTGACCCTCTCTGAGTGAACAGTATATGTGACCCTCTCTGAGTGAAGTTTCCATGCATTAGTTCACTTCACTTAAAGCCCCCAGGCGGCCATCAGAAGAGATTGGGTTATTGGGTGATTTGCCGAATTTGGTGCATTGCATCATGGGGGGAATTTCCGGGGAACATTTTTGTTAAGTGGAGTCACCTATTCTGCAGAGACAGGGGGCCTGAGTAGTAGGAAGCAAACTACTATCTATGAGCATAATTTTGAAGTGTCATTTGTCATAATATTGTTGCTACATTTGTACCATAATCAAACCACAGAAGCCAGCTAGGGAGAAAGTTTGGCCACACATAGAAAGGCAGTTACGAGGGGACCAAAAAAACTCAATTACTTTATCTGGCTCTCCTGAATACCCTGACTAAATGTCAAGACCATAGACTCCCTCTGGGCTGAAAGGGGAGGGATATCAAAAGGCTTTTCTGTTGCTTTATGTTCCACTAAATAAAACCATGTCTTTCTCATCTTTGTCCTGCTTTGCTGTTCTGAATGGCCTTTGAGTCCCCCACCCATTCCAAACAAGACACAGATAGTCTGTGACCTCACCACACTCCCAAGGTTCAAAGCTAAAGCTGGGCGTTGATCTGTGAGCCTCCATTGTTAAGGATGTGGCCAATCTGTGTCTGCTATTGAATTTCAAACACTTCTCAGGTGAATGTTTTTTTTTGCCTTTGAAAGACAATAACTCACTCCCATGCTGTTTTTTTAGCGATGAGAAAATGTGTGAGTAAGGTAGGAAGATTTTCAGAACTACTCGAGCATAGCAGGATCTTGTTTCTTACAAGATCTCTAAATACAGCAAAACTAAGAGTTAAGAGAACCCTAATGACAGTACAATATTATTAAAGATTTTTTTTAAATGAGGGGGAAAAATAAATATGCAAATCAGAGCATTTACAGCCAGCGACATCAAAGCCGTCACAATGCAACCAACCACAAATAGAACAAAAGCATTAGCTGCAATAAGACTCGCCTGGGGGCCCGTTAGGTCACAAACGGTTGTTGTTGATTCTTGTGGCGATAAAGCTTGCTTTAGTATTACCCACGCCTATGTACATACACCAGTGGAGTGGATTTAATCGCACTAATTAGAATGTTCTCAAGGCGAAATGCAGCATCTACTGAAAATAATCTGAGAGAAAAGGATGTCACTCCAATTTATTCTCCCTATGTCTTTTATTTTCTATCTCTCTCTCTCTCTCTCTTTCTCTCTCTCTCTCTCTCTCTCTCTCTCTTTCTCTCTCTCTCCCCATTTGAGTTTAATATTTTTTTTGTTGTAAACTAGTTCAAACGAGCGGCTGGTTGTCGGATGGTTGTCTGGTGGTTGTGTGTGCGTGCGTCACTTCGCTCTGCTTGCAGTTTAGAGAACACACATAGATGGCATCTCCTTTACTGTAGAGAGGCCTTCTGAACAGCCTGCATTCAGAGACTCAAACTCTGGCCACTACCTTGGCACCCAGCTTCACCACATTACCCCCCCCCAAACTTTCCCTTCCAGTGCGCCGCTGGTCATAAGGTTTGTCCGTGTCTGTAATTGATACACTATTTGTCATGTGAATAGCGCTGTACCTGATGACTCGCAGAACTCTAAAACCCCAGTTTGTCACTGCCACTACCTCCGCCAAATCCATGCTCATTGACATGGACTGTCCTCTCATCTGTGCTACTTAGCTTAACCTCATACAGATACATACAGATACATACAGATACAGATAAAGCTATACAAAAAGAAAGCAACACAACAGATAAAACACAGGTCATTCTTTACCAGCGCATCTCTATCAAGAGAGAAGGGAAAAAGAGACGTAAAAGTCAGTATTTATTTTGTGTGCCGATGTGGAGTTAATCTGATTTTAATTGAATTACTCCTATCGGTTGGTGTTGAGAAGGGCTGTGGCATCAGGGCGGGTGTTTGTCTTAAGAGAGAAATGTTCTGACATTGGTCGCAGGTATGGGGTGGCTTCGCATATTAATTAATGATGAAGATCCTGACAATATGCAGAGGCATGACAGCGTTAAGCCAGTCGAGGCTGCCACTTCCTTTGCATATTAATAGACGCTTCATTATTATTTAATATGACAGCTGCTCCGAGGGCAACCATCAGAACTCGTCTCCGTTATTCGCTGTTTTCTGACTCCTCCTCTGTCGTGCTATTCTCCATTTGTCGAAATTGGGGCGTTGGGCAGGGCGTATGCCTTCAAACTTGTGTGGTGTGGCTGTCTCCCTACCCTGCAACACTGGGTCATGTTCATTAGGCACCAAATGAAAGAAAATGGACTGAAAAAGGGATGGACTGCTTGGACTCTTCCAATGAGATACACTCATTTTGGTTTCCCATTGCAAAATGTTTTCTGTTGCATGCACTAATGAACATGACCCTGTTGTGCAGGCGTTTGTGGTCAAAGAGGATTCTTTGTGTGTGTGTCTATGAGATGAGCAGACGCTAACCTGGCTGTCTGAATATTTTAGGGTGAATTTGAAAGAATCCATTATGTCAGGATTATTTTTTCATAATACTGAATGCAGATTAGGAGGAGGGAGTGGGAGGGGCCTTTTGACATTTAGACATCTAGTTGTTTAAATAGACATGTTGCTCTGTTCGGAGATCTTGAAGCCTCCTTATTATTATTAGATTGAGTGTAAAGTGGGTGTGTGTTATGAGCTTTTGACAATAGATTGGCTGAAATGAAGGTTTCAATTTACACAGCCTGTCTCTTATATTATGTAAAGATGGGGTTCGGAAGGTGGGGGTCAGTCTCACCGAGTCCCTTTATCATAAATAGATTTAGATAAATCTGCCAATTTATTTTTGTCTTGTATTTCTGCCAAAAATCCTTTCAATAATTTCTCTGAACATCAAAATGGCTTCTAGATTAGATCGATGTCTCTGATGATATGAGCACATTTGGTCAATAATTTGTATTCACAATATACACTAAGTGTACAAAACATTAGGAACACCTTCCTAATATTGAGTTGTAGCCCCTTTTGCCCTCAGAACAGCCTCAATTTGTCAGGGCATGGACTCTACAAGGTGTTGAAAGCATTCCACAGGGATGTTGACGCCAGTGCTTTCCACAGTTGTGTCAAGTTTGCTGGATGTCCTTTGGGTGGTGGACCATTCTTGGTGCACATGGGAAATTGTTGAGTGTGAAAAACCCTGCAGCGTTGCAGTTCTTGAAACACTCAAACCGGTGCACCTGGCACCTACTACCATATCCCGTTCAAAGGCACTTAAATCTTTTGTCTTGCCTGTTCACCCTCTGAATGGCACACATACAAAATCCATGTCTCAATTTTATCCAGGCTTAAAAATCCTTCTTTAACCTGTCTCCTCCCCTTCATCTACACTGATTGAATTGGATTTAACAAGTGACATCAATAAAGGGTCAGAGCTTTCACCTGGATTCACCTGGTCAGTATATGTCATGGAGAATTGCTTGAAAAAGTGCTCTACCGGAAAAGGTTGAAAACACTATTTTTGTGTTTCAAGTTCTGTTTACGACAGAATTAGATACCTGCCATTTCCTCTCTCTAAAGCTGTAATGTTTTGTAAACTCAGAACTACACTGTAGGTGAAAGAAAAAGTCTACATGCATACATCACAATGCATCAGTGAATGCCATTTATTGTACTCCAAAAGTCCTTTAAGCCGCACCTGATTTGTGGCGGAATTAATCTCAGCAACAACCCTGGAGGTGATTTCAATATTTACTCTGCAGTCTACTCTGCATACATCTCATTTGGAAAACAGTTGACTCTTGGCCATTAGACAGAAATGAAAGCTGACCTTCAGGCTGGGCAGAGGCCACATTCATTACCAAGCCTCATGTGCGTGTGTGTGTGTGTGTGTGTGTGTCGTTCTCATGCATATGGAACAGCAGAGAGGTGCCATTGCAAACGAGCGTGACATGATGTATACTGTTCGTCAATACGGTCCCAATGTATTTTAAGATGCAAACGAGGATTTAAATGATATGCACCTCCATGTCAGTGGCTCAGTGGCTCTCGCCATCTGCATATCAGCTGCTGGAGAGAGGAGTGTGTGTGTGTGTGTGTGTGTGTGTGTGTGTGTGTGTGTGTGTGTGTGTGTGTGTGTGTGTGTGTGTGTGTGTGTGTGTGTGTGTGCGTGCGTTGGTGATTAGATTAGAGGAGTTTATTAGTCACATGCACAGGGTCACAGATGGAATTGCAGGGCACAGTGAAATTCTTAAGCTCCGGTCAAAAAGGGCAGGTAATAATAATAATAATAATAATAATAATATTATACAGGATACATATTGACGCAATAGCAATGATGTCAATTTTGTGTTGGTGTAGGGGGGAGGGGGTCTGGGGGTTGATGCTATTGGCCAGTCTTACAGGTTTTCACAATGATGCTACTGTCTGCGTCTGAGTGATGGAAGTGTGGAGGCCGTGGCTCTTCCTGAGACACCTGGTGTTGTAGGTGTCCTGGAGAGTAGACAGTGTGTTCAATGGTGTGTTCAGCTGAGCGTACCACCCTCTGTAGAGCCTTGCGTTCAGTGACGGTGGAGTCGCCGTACCAGGCTGTGATGCTACCCAACGGTATGCTCTCAATGGTGCTCCTGTAGAACACGGTGAGGGCCCTCGGGGACAGTTTTTGAATGGCGGTCCCAGCCTCCTTGGCTTTGCTGACATTGAGGGAGCGTTTGTTAACCTGGCATCACACCATCAGAGTGCCTACCTCCTCTCTGTAGGTTTCATCGTTGTTGGTAACCAGGCCTGTCGTGTCGTCAGCAAACTTGATTATGGAGTTGGATTTTTGTGAGGCCACGCAGTCGTGGGTATACAGGAAGTATAGGAGGGGACTGAGGACGCACCCCTGTGGGGACCTCGTGTTGAGGATCAGTGTGGAGGAGGTAATGTTGCCTACCTTCACCACCTGGGGACGTCCCGTCAGAAAGTCCAGGACCCAGTTGCAAAGGGAGGAGTTCAGTCCTTTGTGGTGAGATTAAAGGGCACTATGATATTAAAGGCCGAGCTATAGTCAATGAATAGTATCCTCACATATGCATTCCTTTTGTCCAGGTGGGTGAGGACAGTGTGCAGTGCAATGGCGATTGCATCTTCCCATGGATCTGTCAGGAAGTGGCAGTAGGCGATTTGGAGAGGGTCTAGCATGTCAGGGAGGGAGGAGGTGATGTTGTCTTTGACAAGCCGCTCAGAACACATGATGACAGAAGTGAATGCATGTCTGTGTGGGTGTGAATCAGAACCACATGTTTGATTTCTGCCTCCTTCTACTCTCCTTTTATACACAGCTAATAGCTGGTCTTGAGTCCTGCCACTGAAATGGGACAGCTACTGTAAGTGATGATAAACTCATCTGCTGGCTTGTCCTGTGTAGAGTGTACAAATACAAACTGTTTGTTTAAGATTTCTCTATCTATCCATCTATCCATCTATCCATCCATCTATCCATCTATCCATCTATCTATCCATCTATCCATCTATCCATCTATCCATCTATCCATCTATCCATCTATCCATCTATCCATCCATCCATCCATCTATCCATCTATCCATCTATCCATCCATCCATCCATCTATCCATCTATCCATCTATCCATCTATCCATCTATCCATCCTGTGAGTCTTTCTGGGTAAGTCTCTAAGACTCCAGTGTAGATTTGGCCTTTAGGTTATTGTCCTGCTGAAATGATGTCTGGTGGAAAGCAGGCTGAACCAGGTTGTCCTCTAGGATTTTGCCTGTGCTTAGCTTCATTCCATTTCTTTTTTAAACTCCCCAGTCCTAACAGTTACGATAATACCCATAGCATGATGCGGCCACCACTATGCTTGAAAATATGAAGAGTGGTACTCAGTAATGTGTTGTATTGGATTTGCCCCAAACATAACACTGCTTTACCACATGTTTTGCAGTATTACTTTAGTGCCTTGTTGCAAACAGGATGTACGTATGTTTTGGAATATTTTTATTCTGTACAGGCTTCCATTGTAAATTCCATTGTGTAAGCCGTCATTGTAAATAATAATTTGTTCTTAACTGACTTTCCTAGTTAAATAAAGGTTAAATAAAACAAATACAATAATTAACTACATTTATCAATCTGACCCCATTATCATGCTATAGCTCCATTATCATGCCATAGCTCCATTATCATGCCATAGCTCTATTATCATGCCATAGCTCCATTATCGTATCCAGTGGGTATAGCCAAGGTAGTGAGCCTTGCGAAACCACTCTGAATGCTATAAAGATACACGTCTCTAGGTTTACCTGTAAGAAGCTAAGGAACAAGGAGTTAATATCTTGCAATCAATGTCCCAGCATTCAATTATTGAGTTAACTTTAGCTCAGAGCTGCACAATTAGAGACCAAGCATATACTATGTGTATAGTGTAAAAATAGACCTATTAAATTATAAACATACTAGTCAATCAAAGACTTGCACTCTAAAACGAGGAATGCATACTCAACTAATCACAGAAGAGTTAACACTCAAACAATTACAGTGAAACACATGATAAATGACAGACTAAATTAACAATAGGCTAAGACTTAATGTCTTCAGTTCAGAATAATCTCTAAGAGAAAAAAACTAAGTGTGTCTGATACACACAAGTGCTTGCTAAGAAGTTCTCAAAATATGAAAAAGATCACTGTCATTTGAACCAAATTCAAGCAGAAACCCAACCTGATTAAAACATAAACATTCAAAGCTCATTATGAAATATTTTTTTATTTTTTTATTTTTACATGACAAATTCACATTTTCATCTGTCTTCACACTAACGTGTCCGTGCTCTCAGGGTTCTGTGGAAATGTCCCTCCCTGTAGAAAACCACAGATAAGGTGTGTTTGACCCAAACAATGTTATAAATTGTGATTGAGTCATCACGCTGGGCCTCAGTGACCTTATTAACTACCAGTGGCCTCAGTGACTACAAGTCGCGAGTATGACCTTCCGATACAATCCATCCTCAGCTTTCTCCTATCACAGCCATTCAACTCTGTAACTGTTTTAAAGTCACCATTGGCCTCATGGTGAAATCACTGAGCAGTTGACTTCCTCTCCAGGCAACTGAGTTAGAAAGGATACCTGTATCTTTGTAGTGACTGGGTGTATTGATACACCATCCAAAGTGTAATTAATAACCTCACCTTGCTCAAAGGGACATTTAGACATTTTTACCCATCTACCAATAGGTGTCCTTCCTTGCGAGGCATTGGAAAACCTCCCTGGTCTTTGTGGTTGAATCTGTGTTTAAAATTCAATGCTCGACTGAGGGACCTTACTGATAATTGTATGTGTGGAGTACAGAGATGAGGCAGTCATTCAACATCATGTTAAACATTATTATTGCAAACAGAGTCCATGCAACTTACTTTGTGACTTGTTAAGCACATTTCTACACCTGAACTGATTTAGGATTGCCATAACAAAGGGGTTACATATTTAAGACATTTCACCTTTTCATTTTTAATTATTTGGAAAGAAATTCAAAAAACATAATTGCACTTTGACATTTTGGTGTATTGTGTGTAGGCCAATGACAGACAATCTCCATTGAATCCAGCAGCAACAAAATGTGTGAATACATTGGAGCTGGAATGTTTCCAGTAGAACAAAGAGTAGCCCAGTTTGATTTTACCTACAGTATATCTAAACTCAAGGACATTCAGAGACTTGTCCCGATGCCACTCCTGCGTTGTCTTGGCTGTGTGCTTAGGGTCATTGTCCTGTTTGAAGGTGAACATTCGTCCCAGTCTGAGGTCCTGCGAGCTCTGGAGAAGTTTTATCAAGGACTGTACTTTGCTTCGTTCATCTATGCCTCGATCCTGACTAGTGTCCCAGTCCTCTGAAAACATCCCTACCACTCTACCATAAAGGCCACCACCATGCTTCACCGTAGGGATGGTGCCAGGTTTCCTCCAGGCGTGACGCTTGGCATTCAGGCCTAAGAGTTACATCTTGGTTTCATCAGACCAGATAATCTTATTTCTCATGGTCTGAGAGTCTGTAGGTGCCTTTTGGCAAACTCCAAGTGGGCTGTCATGTGCCTTTTACTGAGGAGTGGCTTTTTTTGTTTAATACGTTTTAGAATAAGGCTGTAACGTAACAAAATGTGGAAAAAGTCAAGGGGTCTGAATACTTTCCAAAGGTACTGTAAGTGCAGCTAGACCAGCAACTGCGAGTGCCCGAGCCTGCTCCAAGCCGTTGCCAGTACTACATTCTGCCCTGCGACCCAAAGAGCTCCAGCGAGCCGAGGTGTCACCAGACACAGGGGTTGAAAAGGGTCAATATCGGGATATCTATCTATATATATCTGGATATCTGAAATGTTATTAGATATAAGGAGTGGATGCTCCAGATATGCATGCCCTTAATTTCATATATTTATTTTTATTTTGTATTTAACCTTTATTTAACTAGGCAAGTCAGTGTATATGTAGCTAGGATATTATCCATAATGGGACATATTCTACATGCATGCATATTTGTGCCCCCACACACTGGCTCTGTACTGGTACTTCCTGTTATTTACTGCTGCTCTTTAACTATTTGTTATTTAAATGTTTTACTTTTAGGCACGGAAAAGCAAACCTCATCATATTTTGTCCAAATCACACCTCTATTTCTGTTTAAAAAAAATGCAGCTTAGGAAATCTAGAGCTCCAATCACTACTGCTGTTTTCTGTGACGATGCAACCGTAGGCCAATCTTAGGTAAACATATATTTTTATTTATTTAACAGAAAATATAAGTTGCACACCCTCAATACCCCTGTCCTGTTTGTTATGGATTCGATGGGTCATCAGTGGAGTCGGAACCTCGCAGTCCAGACCCAACGTGGTGGCGGTGTTGGTGTGTGATCCACTCCAAACTGTCAATGCATAAATCATCAATCAAAATTGTGTCGACATTGCAAGAAAATATTGTCATTTCACATAACCATACACAAGGTAGCTACTCTACCTGCCTCGTTAATGATGAGAAAACTAACTGGAACAAGCTAACTAGCCAAATTGCTAGTTAGCTAGCTAAGTTAGTTAGCTAGCTAAGTTAGTTAGCTTGCTAAGTTAGTTAGCTAGCTAGCTATCTTATATTAACTATAATACAAAATATGACCAAACGTTTTAAAATATTAGCTGTTACCTTGAGGCTTGATAGGTGCTTGTACATTTAAATAGAATTTATTGGTCAAGGTGTATTGTCCGATATGCTATTCTGTTTACTTAAAGATGCAGTTTGGGAGCATTCAGTGGTCAGGCCAGGTATAGAGACTATTAGTCACTATGGGCCTTAAGATGGTTGGCATGTTGTTGCTGGTCATATTGTCGAGCAGGGGTCTTCAAGATTTTGTGTGTATTATACGATTTTCTATCGTCATAGAGCATTCGTGTACGTTACACAAATTCCAATTTGTTGTGGCTAATATTAGCTAGGCTAGCTATATGGCTAATGTTAGCTAGGCTAGGGGTTAGGGGTTAAGGTTAGGGCTAGTTAGGAGTTTAAAAAATACATATTATTACATTTTTTATTTAACCTTTATTTATCTAGGCAAATTCTTATTTACAATGACGGCCAAACTCGAACGACACTCTGCCAATTGTGTGCCGCCCTCTGGTACTCCCAATCACGGCCGGTTGTGATACAGTCTGGATTCAAACCAGGTTGTCTGTAGTGCCTCCTCTAGCACTGAGATGTAGTGTCTTAGACCACTGCGCCACTTGGGAGGAGTTAGGTTAAAGGGTTAAGGTCAGGGTTAGGGGAAGGGTTAGCTAACATGCTTAGTAGGTGCAAAGTAGCTCATTAGCGAAAATGCTAAAGTTATCCATGATGGGATTCAAACACACAACCTTTGGGTTGTTTGACATTCATGTTATACTGTATTTATGAATTGCTCTCTTTTTTGGGGGGCCTTCAGACAAGCCATATACACTGAGTGTACAAAACATTAAGAATACCTTCCTAATATTGTGTTGCACCCCCTCTTGAACAGCCTCAGTTCATCAGGGCATGGACTCTACAAGGTGTTCAAAGCATTCCACAGTGATGCTGGCCCATGTTGACTCCAATTCTTCCTACAGTTGTGTCAAGTTGACTGGATGATCTTTTAAGCCAATGCCTGCTCTAGACCAACTACTGTAAGTGTTGCATTCTAAGTGTGTATCTAACTGTGTCCTCTCCGGTGTGGTGTGTTAAGGGCTGACAGTGGCAGCAGCGGCAGCTGCCAACGCGGCCATCGCCGAAGCCATGAAGGTGAAGAAGATCAAGCTGGAGGTGATGAGCGGCTACCACGGCAACGCCAACCAGCATGGGGCAGACAGTGAGAACGGAGACCTCAGCTCCAGCGTGGGTGAGTCAGTCAGTGTGCCCTTCACACACACACACACACACACACACACACACACACACACACACACACACACACACACACACACACACACATCCAAGCGTACAGGTGCATACAGGTCTTCACAATCACACAAAGACATGCATGCAGATAGCAATGCAGGTGCGAATACATATTCAGACGCACACCGGTACAGACGTATACATAAGCAAGGTGAGTATGAGAGTTTGCAGATCTCATGTACAACAGCTCAAAGATACTCTCAAGCTAAGGTACTGGATTCCAACATACCTATTCTTGCCAGTGTGGAGCAGAGTGTGGACAGTTCAGAGAATACAGGTCCAGTTGAAACATCTACAAAATAATATTGTATGTTCACTGCAGTTCTAACTTGGCTAGTATATTAAGTCGGATGCCTGTGAAACAATTGTATCATTATTTGTCCAAGTCTTTGTAATGCAACGGTACATTCTGTCTATAAAGTATTGTTCTCTACTGTGCTGTAAAATCCCCAGCCTTCATATCCAATCTAAAAACAACACAGACATTGTTAATACACATTTTAATCCATGAACGCTGTATCCCAAAGCTATTAGCCATAAACTCACTCTCTAATTTATTTAATTTAATCACAGCAAGAGCATTGCTTTTTCAATATGTGCCATTTCAATTCATTATTAGGCCACAAATGCAGACGGATTTTGTTCATATCTCCAATGAGCCACTTAGCGTATTGTGAAAAATTATAATATAGTGTTGAATTATTATGAGCTCATTACAAATTATAGGCTCCATGTAATCCCTAAAGCTTCCATTCACTAAATAAGGTTTTCGATTCACTCACTCTTACTAAGTGTCTCGACAGGAAGTACTTGACACTGTATATTTGAGTAAAAACAGGATGCTGTCGCTGAGCAGGTTGAACAAAGAAGCACAATTCATGAAGCTCTGAGGTCATCAATCTCAAAAGAATGAAACCGGGTCTACGACCAATGAGAAGACGAGGCTACGAGGTCACCGAAATCAAGATAAATGTGAATAAGAACAGCAAGGCTACGGCAACGGCGCTAATAAGACACTGTTTTATCTTTTTACAATTTAAATTGTAACCTTGAGCACACGGCCAGCCAGCCACACATAAGTAAGCACTCCCTGAAGAATCATAATTCTGTTGAAGGGAGCAGTGGTGTGTGTGGTGTGTGTGAGTTTGCGTGCACGTGCGTGTGCGTCAGTATGCATGTCTGTGTTTATTTCTCTTGATAGGCACGTGTGTGTTTCTGTGCAAATGTGCGTGTGCGTGTGGGTGCGCCGGTCACGACATTAGCTCCCTGAGTGAAATATATGACGGCGACGCCTCTCGGTCTCGTCCACAATCAATTGGATTATTTTCCTTTAATATTTACTTGCAGCGATGAGACGCTGTGTGCATGGTGATGAACAGTCTACCACTAGCGTTTGAAGGTGACCTGTCACTGCGTATGGACAAATCTCTCTCGCAGAAATGTAGAAAATAAATCATTAGGGGCTAGGCAGACAGAGGCCCCATCTCTCCCTCCCGTTCCCCTTCCCTCTTTCTATCTGGCCTGTCTCGCTCTCGGGCTCTCCTTCTCCCCCCTTTCACAAGCTCTCCCTTGATTTAAATAGGCCTCAGATTTATGATTTGAATTAACACTTCATTTGGTCAAAGAAATGGCTTGCTGACACAAATTATGTTTGGTACTGAAGCCATCCATATATTGATTACTGGGTGTAGCAGCAGTCTCTTGTTTATATCAGCCACTCTCGTGTGACAGGGGGTGGCCAGAAGAAGTAATCTGGATCATCCACAGGAGTATGTGTCATCATTTAGTTTTAGCGAATCCCACAACCGCGAGGCGTGGCTCCATAAAAATAGGTGCACAAGTCATGTGCAGCACACGCACGTGGAGGGTTAGGGGTAAGGTGTTGTGGGAAATGATTGGTTGGTAGATTATGCTGATTTAAGCTAATGCCTATGCGCCAGGAGTTTCTCCCAGTCTTTCTGTATTGGCTAAGAAAGGCCAAGTTTGACACGCTGGTCCACCAGACTGTCTTTGCGGATTTGGGCAGAAGTGTCTGGGAACGAAATTAGGTTAGTATAGTCTTATCAGATGGACAATGTAAAGAGTTTAGAGCAACGTTTAAGCAACGTTTAAAAAGGGAAAGCCAACACTTCTTACGCATTTAAAAAGAAAAAAACTATGTTCCTTCAATGTTTCCTCAATGTTTCAATTGCTAGTTGTACATAAAGGTCTGTTTAAATAGACCAGGGACGGTCAGCTATTGTAATGTTGGATTTCTCCTGAATTACTTATCTGGTTAAATGAATAGACATATTTGCGAAGGGATCTCTTTCATTGCTAGGAAACATTTATTGCATTAAGAGCAAAGCGATTAAAAATAATCTCCTATGACACATACCATGAAGAGAAATGCTTTGACTAATGTCTATACTTCCCTGCAGTACTTAGTCCCATGTCTAGTTTGGATTCCTGCATGCCTAATATGTCCTGGTCTACAGTCCATTATGCCTGTGGAATCCAGGCCTCTAAATCACTTGACAGATATAGCTGTATGACTGTGCAAGAGGGGAACTTGATTTGTCCGCTGCCTTGTTGGGCTCTGTTGGTCTGGACTAACTGTAGATAACACTGTTTTAGAGAGAGAGAGAGAGAGAGAGAGAGAGAGAGAGAGAGAGAGAGAGAGAGAGAGAGAGAGAGAGAGAGAGAGAGACAGAGACAGAGAGAGAGAGAGAGAGAGAGAGCGAGAGAGAGAGAGAGATTCAAAATGGTTGATGATGATATTGTAAGAATTGTATACTACTACTACTACTTGTTCTAGACAGTGGCAGAGACAGAGGGGTAGATACAGGCAGAGACAGAGGGGTAGATACAGGCAGTGACAGAGGGGTAGATACAGGCAGTGACAGAGGGGTAGATACAGGCAGTGACAGAGGGGTAGATACAGACAGAGACAGAGGGGTAAATACAGACAGAGACAGAGGGGTAGATACAGACAGAGACAGAGGGGTAGATACAGACAGAGACAGAGGGGTAGATACAGACAGAGACAGAGGGGTAGATACAGACAGAGACAGAGGGGTAGATACAGACAGAGACAGAGGTAGAGACAGTGAAGGACACTGTTCTGTTGGTGGAGTTGGATTGCTGTGTGTCTGCTGTCATTGTGTTGATGTCAATGGAACAGGCTAATGTTTCTCTCCCACACATCAAATATTAATCACAGTGTTTCCGATGTATTCATATTCGTTGTTGCCACTCATTTTCAGGATTGTTAAAATATAAAGTAAGTACGTACTGTAGAAAAGATAATGGAGCTATAAATTGTTTAATAAGATCATCTTTGAACATTAACAATCACCAAACTAAAAGTGAGATCATCAAAATTGATTCCCCATTGATTTTGCTATGTTTAAGTCACTCAAATAGCATAAGAACACAGCATAAGCCATGGCGAAATTTGTAGAATTGCTGAGAATTTGCTTAAAAACAGATTGGTTTTCGTTCATCCCCATGCCAAAATGTGTAGAATTGCAAGGAATTGGCTCTAAACAGCAGCATTTTGTCTCTGTGGTAAAGAGAAGGGCCATTAAAATGTTGTGTCAGAGACTGCACCATTGGCCACGCCCCCCATGCCCCCCCCCCCCAGCCTTGTCACCACTGCTGAAAAAAAGCCTAGAGAGAACTCTAAATCACAATTAGACCTTCCTGTTTTCATTAATGTTATTATTTGTCAGGAAAAACAACCAGCCAGCTCAACTCAACCCAGCCAAGTGACCAAACATCCTGTGAAAAAGGAGGAAGGGAGAGAGGGAGAGAGAGGGAGAGAGAGAGAGAGAGAGAGAGAGAGTGTGTGTGTGTGTGTGTGTGTGTGAGCATCAATGTTGTTTTCAAAGGGGTTCAGAGGCCCTCTCAATGTGTACATTGTGGATTGTTCCTGTGGCTGTCAGGAAATGCCACAATTACAGATCACAAAACCAGGTTAGAGCATGTGTGGCACTAGGCCTTTCAGTGGGATAAACAGCCAGCCAGCCATTCAATCCCAACGCACTGACCCCAACCACAACCTTCATTACTGGGACAGAAACACTGTCAGCTGCTGCCCACTAGCAAAGAAAACAAGAGTTTAGGACCTTGAGCTAGGAGAAGAAAACTCTCTCTCTCTCTCTCTCTCTCTCTCTCTTTCTCTCTATCTCTCTCTCTCTGTATGTCTCTCTCTCTGTATGTCTCTCTCTCTCTCTCTCTCTCGCTTTCTCGCTTTCTCGCTCTCTCGCTCTCTCTCTCTCTCTCTCTCTAGCCATGCACCTGACTCCACCTCACCGTGGTAGCGGTAATGGACCTTACATTCGGTCTGTAATTAGGTGTGGGAATTCCATCCGTCATTAACCAGACAATGCTGCCATGTATATCTTAAAGGGATACTGTGAGATTTAGAAATTAGGTCGTTTATCTACTTACTCAGAGTCAGAGGAAACGATTTTATGGAAACTCATGGAAACGATTTTATGTCTCTGCGTGCAGTTTGGAGATGATTGAAGTTGGCATATTGTTAGCATATTAAAAAAAAAAAATATATATATATATATATATATATTTCAACTTTATTGAATTAGGCAAGTAGTAGCCAGCTCCTCTCAAAAGCAGGGCAATAGACCTTCTAAATACTCCAAAACTAGGTTATTTATAATATTTAAAATGTATTACATAGTAATCTATATTTTGTACATTTCACTGATAATCATAAGAAACTATCCACTTCCCAGTTCTTCGTTCTTTTGTGTGTGTGTGTGTGAGCTGGCCGAGGCTCCGTGAGGAGGAGACCACAGCTGTACACGGCGAGCAACTAATTGGCCCTTATCTGGCTGTCCCATTCATCTTCATTTTTTACCAATTACTGAGCATTATCTGTGTTCTCAGTTGGCTATGGGACTTAATCCTTTTTGGTTAAGCTGCTTGTGGCTGCTTGCAACGTTTCCAATGGGGAAGGAGTGAGGGAGGAGGGGGGAGGGAGGAGGGGGGAGGGGAGCAGAAGTAACAGTGATAAACAAACTTGGGAATCTTCCCATCATCTCTCACCCACTCGGAGGAAGGGATCAATAAACTATGACATCATGTGAAGGAGAGAACAACAAGAGGGATACAGAGAGAGAAAGACACAGATAGAGAGAGAAAGACACAGATAAAGAGAGGAAGACACAGATAAAGAGAGGAAGATGGGGAAAGAACGGGGGGCGAGAATCAATTATCAGCATTATAATTCAGGTCCTTGTTTGCAAACGCAGCGACCTCATTGATTCAGCTCCGGTTGCTCTTGACATTATTGACTTGTTAAAACCATATTTTCTCCTCATCAGTGGGTTTCACGTTGGTAGATAACAATTATTTTAAAAGGCCTTCATCAATTATTCAGGGTGTATTCATTTTGGCGAGCTCCAAATGCCCACTGTTAAGTTTGGTGTGTGTGTGTGTGTGTGTGTGTGTGTGTGTGTGTGTGTGTGTGTGTGTGTGTGTGTGTGTGTGTGTGTGTGCGTGTGCGTGTGCGTGTGTTTGAATAGCAGCAGAGAATAGCGCCAGGACACATTGTTCCTCCAGACGGTACATCAACACAGTTAGCCCTTATTATCTGAGATCAATGCAGAATTAAGTTTCTCTCTGTATGAGGTAAACACTAAGACAGGCCACATGGCATTCCTTGTATTGCAAGCTGAGTTAGAATATATGTTAATTGTTGTACTCTGTAGGATGTCTTTATTTTTTATGTCTGTGGCTGTGTGTTATGCTTAAGTAGAGGAACAACAATAAAACCATTGGTATTACAATGCATATATTACAGGATGTATAAATTACTGTGCATTAAATCACCCATAATAATCCTACATATGATATCAAAAGCAAACCTGGATAATTGATTGGGAGTCCAATAGGACGGCACACATTTGGCCCAACGTCGTCCGGGTTTGAACGGTGTAGGCCGTCATTGTAAATAAGAATTTGTTCTTAACTGACTTGCCTAGTTAAATAAAGGTTAAAATAAATAAATTGAAAATCAAAATAAGTACATAAATGTTGACTAATAAATACTGTAAATAAAATAGGTCCATCTTTACGCCTCCTGCTCTTTGATCTGTTTGGTAACAAGCTCTGCACCAGCTGTCAACCAAGCTTCACTGCTGCGATGTAATTAGTCTGTTTATGTCCATTCTAATAATAAAGCTCTCAGGGTGGAAGGACACATCTAGCCACTAGCTAGTGCCTGGCTTTGTTAGCCATGTTAGCCTGCTTAGCACGGGTGGCCTAGGATGTTAGCTTGGTTAATACTTGTAAAATGACTTTCTTAATTGTGCATGAGGTGATAAATATAGTTCCATCAAATTGAATTGAATTAGCACTGGTGGTCTAGGATGTTAGCCTGATTAGCACTGGTGGTCTAGGATGTTGGGATGGTTAGCACTGGTGGTCTAGGATGTTGGGATGGTTAGCACTGGTGGTCTAGGATGTTAGCCTGATTAGCACTGGTGGTCTAGGATGTTGGGATGGTTAGCACTGGTGGTCTAGGATGTTGGGATGGTTAGCACTGGTGGTCTAGGATGTTGGGATGGTTAGCACTGGTGGTCTAGGATGTTAGCCTGATTAGCACTGGTGGTCTAGGATGTTGGGATGGTTAGCACTGGTGGTCTAGGATGTTGGGATGGTTAGCACTGGTGGTCTAGGATGTTGGGATGGTTAGCACTGGTGGTCTAGGATGTTAGCCTGATTAGCACTGGTGGCATAGGATGCTAGCTTGTTTGTCATTGGGCAGTGGCGACTCGTCATTCAGGGCTAAAAAAAACCCCACTAGCTTTCATGTTATTTTGGCATTGATATGTGTCACATATCAGTTGGCAATCAATGTACAAATAAAATAAAAATCATCAGTGAGTTAATGAAGCCGCATACAAAGCTCAGGGCATTCTGTGGTGGTGGGGCAGCCAGTGGAAAATATGGAGCGTAGGTGTTGGTAATGTTCTCTAGTTGCCCCCTGATTGGCTCAGTGTTCTGTCACTCATGGGGACACTACTTCACCGCAAAATCTAAGGGTAGAGGTAGAAAATTCCAACCCCTTGGGAGCTAGCAGTCACCTTCATGAATCAAATCGACAATCTGCTGGCAAATGCTTTTCAAACCTTGTATGAAGAGAAATAATGGAGAGAAATTATAGATAACATCTATTGGTTCTCATCAGCCATTGGCCATAAACATTACACAACAAGTTGGAAATCGCTAATTCAACAATGAGTGGTTTGGAAGGAATCAATGGCTAACTGCAAGCATTGCAAAGCAATCACTAGCCTGCTATTCAGTAGAGTGGCTGTGTGATGGATGGATGGATGGATGGATGGATGGATGGATGGATGGATGGATGGATGGATGGATGGATGGATGGATGGATATAATAACTGTACACTAATATGTATATACAGACCTGAATGAATAAATTCAAGTCCTGAGTGAATGAGTGATTACGGACCAGAGTTACTCACGGATGGATGCATAATTGTTAAACTAGGTCCTAGCACCCCAACAGTTCCAGATCTATGTTGACGACGGCATGGCACCCCGGTGAGGCATTAAATAGTCTAATAGCCGCCGACAGGAAGGACCTCCTGTAGCGCTCTCTGGCACACCGTGGTGGGATCAGTCTGTGACTGAAAGTGCTCCTCTGCATCATAACCATGGCATGCAGAGAGTGGGTGACGTTGTCCATGATGGCCAGCAGTTTGGCCAGGATCCGTCTCTCCGCCACCTCCTCTAGAGTGTCAAGGTTCATCCCCAGAACAGAGCTAGCCTTCCTGATCAGCTTATTTACCCGAGAAGAATCACTGTCTTTAATGTTAGCTCCCCAGCACACCACTGCAAAAAAGATGGCACCACAGACTGGTAGAAGGTATGCAGTAGTTTACTGCACACGTTGAAGGACCAGAGCCTCCTCAGAAAGTAGAGTCGGCTCTGGCCCTTTTTGTACAGAGCCCCGGTGTTACCAGCCCATTCCAGCCTGTTGTCCATATGGACTCCCAGGAACCTGTATGACCCAACCATTTCCACATCCATCCCCTGTATAGGGACTGCAGTCGGTTGGGCCTTGGTTCTCCTGAAGTCCACCACCATCTCCTTTGTTTTGCTGATGTTGAGATGAAGGTGGTTCTGCTCACACCACAACACAAAGTCACTGATTGTGCTCCTGTACTCCTCCTCCTGCCCACCCCTGATGCACCCTACAATAGCGGAGTCATCTGAGAACATCTGTAGGTGGCATGTTTCAGAGTTATATCTGAAGTCCGAGGTGTAGAGGGTGAACAGGAAGGGGGACAGGACCGTTCCCTGGGGGGCCCCTGTGTTGCTCACTGCCCGTTCTGACACACAGCTCTGTAGTCGCACAAATTCCAGTGATGTACACACCAGGGGTCTGTGTGTGGTCCCAAGTCTTGGGTTTAAGGGTCTCTTTTCCAAGCTTAAAAGGATAAACATTCAACATTGGCCATGAAGTCAATCCAGCATGACTTCTGCATGCTCAAAACAACTGGAAACTCGGAACTGGCAAATCTGCCTACAGTGCGTTCAAGAAAACTGTGAACTCTAAAGAAAACGTGATTCGACTGGGAATATACATATACGGTCATCCAACTCGTAATTGCAAGTTAGGAATTCGGGCCTCTTTCTAGAGCTCCTATCCGAATATCACGAACGTCATCATTGTTCAACCTTGTTTTTTTCCAAGTTCACAGTTGTCTTGAAAGCACCATAAATCCAGAGAATGCCAGACTTTGATGACAAAGTTTGATGACAAAATTTGCCCACGAAGAACCGACGTGCCACCTTCCTGTTCAAGTGAGTCCAAAAATGTCTTGTATGCTGCTGCATAAATTATGTAATATGCCAGGGAAATAATACTAAGTGTGTGTTGTGTAGTAAGCTGTTAGCTGTTGGTGGTGCACATAGCCTGTTTTTGAGAAATGCAATTATTGAATATTGTAAGAGCTTTCATTTTCTGTTTACATGCCCCCTTTATTTATCCTACGGTTCTGACTTGGTGTGGAAATAGTTAAAGTATAAAAGGGAAAATGAATAAACATTAATATGGGTTGTATTTAGAATGTTTGTTCTTCACTGGTTGCCCTTTTCTTGTGGCAACCTCTCTCTCTCTCTCTCTCTCTCTCTCTCTCTCTCTCTCTCTCTCTCTCTCTCTCTCTCTCTCTCTCTCTCTCTCTCTCTCTCTCTCTCTCTCTCTTCCTCCTGGGTTTTGGTTCTCCCAATCTCGCTCTCTCTCTCTCTCTCTCTTTCTCTCTCTCTCTGTTCCTCCCGGGCTTTGGTCCTCCCAGCCTCTCTATTAGTGACTCAGGCCCAGGGGAGTCAGGTGACAGATAAAGCAGAGAGCGTCACACACATTTTTAATTTCTAAAGATAAACTCGATAATCTTTTATGTATTTTAATGAAGCCGAATGTCCTCGTACTAATTTCGCTTGTGTTTGGCCGTTAAGCATCCGCGTTAAAATCTGAATATGCATTCTGGTAAATGTAGAAATAGATTAGATAGATTAGAATAACAAGGAGAATTGATTAAAACGTTATTCCTGTAATGATCATATCAAGTTCTATCATCTTCGAGTGGCAGTGGTGGTGTGGCATTCTTATTAGAGCTGAGGGGTAGAGAGGGGGAGAGAGAGAGAGGGAGTGGGGAGAGAGAGAGGGGGGGGGGGGAGACAAAGAAAAAAAAGTGTGGCACGCTACACAAACCTCATGTCATGCAAATATTTGTACAACTGTCTCTTGTGGTTACCTCACCACGACAGGGACACGGTTAAATAAAAACAACTGACCAGTCGACTTGTCAGCCCTCATCAACATTAGGACTTCATTCTTCATTAATTGCAGTGATTAATATGGAGGGCTTTGATGCAGCGGGTGATGCATGCGTCAGGCTGTCCCCTTTGTATCATACACTGTCAGGTTGCATTTAGTAGGGATAGGGGCTGACCTTTGGGGAGTGAAGAGATCAAGGCAATTTGAGAAGACACTGTCACTTGGGTTCAATGTGATACTGTGTAATAAATGACATTCCAACCTTTCACTGATTACGGGCTTTCGCAGGTTTTTGGAGTAATGTGAAATAAAGTGGTATTGAAATATGCATGCATGGGGCTGTGATTGCGTTTGAATGTTAATGACGTTGATAGGGTCATTTTACAAACACAAACAAAGATGAAGGAGAGTAAGTACTAGTGTTGTGTAATATATATATATATATATATATATATATATATATATATATATATATATATGCTCAGAGTTTACATACACTTAGGTAGATTTTTCAACCACTTCACAGATTTCATGTTAACAATCTATAGTTTTGGCAAGTCTGTTAGGACATCTACTTTGTGCATGACACAAGTAATTCTTCCAACAATTGTTTACAGACAGATTATTTCACTTTTAATTCACTATATCACAATTCCAGTGGGTCAGAAGTTTACATACACTAAGTTGACTTCCTTTAAACAGCTTGGAAAATTCCAGAAAATTATGTCATGGCTTTAGAAGTTTCTGATAGGCTAATTGACATAATTTGAGTCAATGGGAGGTGTACCTGTGGATGTATTTCAAGGCCTACATTCAAACTCAGTGCCTCTTTGCTCGACATCATGGGAAAATCAAAAGAAATCAGCCAAGACTTCAGAAAAACAATTGTAGACCTCCACAACTCTGGTTCATCCTTGGGAGCAATTTCCAAACACCTGAAGGTACCACGTTCATCTGTACAAACAATAGTACGCAAGTATAAACATCACGGGACCACACAGCCGTCATACCGCTCAGGAAGGAGACTCTTAGAGATGAATGTACTTTGGTGCGAAAAATCCCAGTACAACAGTCCCAGTACAGGTACAAAAGTATCTATATCCACAGTAAAACTAGTCCTATATAGACATAACCTGAAAGGGTGCTCAGCAAGGAAGAAGCCACTTCTCCAAAACCGCCATAAAAAAGCCAGACTACGGTTTTCAACTACACATGGGGTCAAATATCGTAATTTTTGGAGAAATGTCCTCTGGTCTGATGAAACAAAAAATAAAACAGTTTGGCCTACCCAATCCTGCTAATTGCTCAATTAAGGGCCTTTCAAGTGTTTATAGCATACTCCCCCCCGGAATGAAATATACTGTAGGAATCAGAGTTACCCTTACACTAGTCATAAAGTGTGTGTGAACTGTGAACCTTACATTCACATGGTACATCACACATTTCTTCTTTACCACACATACAGTTTCCTCTGAGATAACAAGATAAAGAGCAGGTAGCCTAGTGGTTACAGTGTTGGGCCAGTAACCAAAAGGTCACTGGTTCAAATACCTGAGCTGGCAAGGTGAAAAACCTGTCTATGTGTCCTTGAGCAAGGCACTTAACCCAAATTTGCTCCAGGGGCTGACCTTGTAGGTAGGCCATAATTGTTAATATGATTCTGTTCTTAACTGACTTGCCTAGTTAAATAAAAATATTTCACAGTTACTGGATGTCCTTCACACTGTGAACAAACATATTTCTATTCAAATGTTTTGATTCCTTCGTCAAGACGAAACATGTTTCACTGTAAAGAACATACAAAAATGTAGACTAATTGATATAATTTGCTAGTTTTAACATTACATTCCCATCCCGATATGAATGAATAAAATACAAAGATGAATTAGTACACGGTTCAGGTAATCGTTCAGGTAATCGTTCAGGTAATCGTTAGAATTATGAGAGATCATATTGATTTTCTCTCAAGGACCGATGGTTATGGATGAAGAGAACAGGCCGGAGCGAGTAATGCTAATTTTGTAATTAAAACAGATGATCTGGTGACCAGCACATGTAAACCGATCCCCAAATGGCACCCATACGATGGCTGAGAGCGTCGTGAATCAAATAACAACGGCTCGCCCGTTGACTGAAAGCAATCTTTTTAAAAGGGGGAGAGGCCTTTTACTAAGAGGAATCATTTCCACATGATACTATCTGCTTAGAGTGTCACTGACACAGTAACTCTATTGATTGGCAGGGGATTAATTACACCCTCAGTAGTAATAGCTGCTAGTAATGGGTTCTCTCTCTCTCTCTCTCTCTCTCTCTCTCTCTCTCTCTCTCTCTCTCTCTCTGTCTCTGTGTGTGTGTGTGTTTATCAGTTTATTGTGAGTGACCTGTGACAGATGTCAAGTGAGATGGGTCCAGACCCACACTAGAGATGTGAACAGTATGGTATAATATCAATGTTTCCTGGAGGTTTGGACGTCCTGGGCATCCCTAACCATGTGGATGATTATGTTAATCAGGGTTCTATATATTTGGGCGCACCGTAGCAAAACGTTTTGCAACAGAAAATGAAAATAAACGTTTCTTACTTGAAAAGTTCAGGTTGCCCCTCCTGGTATCAGTCAGAAATACAGTATCATCATGTTTTTTGTTTTGTCAAATGTAATTATCGTCAAATCACAGATAGATATGACGTTGTGACTCGTTACAGAATCATTCTCTGGTAACTGTTCTATTTTCATAGACCGTCCAAATCAAATCAATTTATTTATAAAGCCCTTTTTACATCAGCCGATGTCACAAAGTGCTATACAGAAACCCAGCCTAAAACCCCAAACAACAAGCAATGCAGATGTAGAAGCAGGGTGGTTAGGAAAAACTCCCTAGAAAGGCCCTAATTTTCGACAGGGACTGACCTTGTAGTGATGTGGATTGAATCCATCAATCCAAATGTTTATGATATGTTCACCAGCACATCATGGATGGAGGGTATCCCAGATGGAAGGAGTTGACACTTTATTTAATTAAAACACACTTATGAAAGTGATATCCCTGGAAAACCGCTATCTGCAATTGATAGCATCGCAGCCTCAGTCATCTGGAGTAGGTGGACAAACAACACGGTCAGTCTCTTGGGTATTTCCTACCACATGATATGCTGTGTGTGTGTGAGTACATTAGTGTTGTCACGATACCAACACCATGTTCAGTGTCACAATACTCAATGCCATCTTGATACTTGATACCAAAATGATACCACGGCAAAAGAGAAAGCACATTAGCCAAAGTCACAGAATGGCAATTGTTGGTCATCTTTTGAGTTCATTATCATGAATATATATATTTTTTTTTTTTTTTGTATTATGTCAACAATTTTCAGAGAGCTATGTGTGAATTTATTCATCAATTATCAATTATCAAATGTTATTTGTCACATGCTCTCAAGTGGTTCAGTGGTCTAAGACACTGCATCTCAGTGCTAGAGGTATCACTACAGACAACCTGGTTCAAATCCAGACTGTATCACAACTGGCCGTTATTGGGAGTCCCATAGGGCTGCGCGCAATTGGCCCAGTGTCGTCTGAGTTTGACTGGTGTAGGCCGTCATTGTAAATAAATTCCTCAGCTTTTATTTACAATGAAGGGGTGATGGTGATGCGTTTAGGAGGAGGGGTTACACTTCCTCCTGGCTGCAGGAGAGCTCCAGGGGAGGTGTGGCATTTGATACAAATGTGAGGATGGTTCTTCTAGCCCACGAACTTGGAATTGGTTATGTGTAACCGGTGTGAAACGGCTAGCTAGTTAAGGGTGCGCGCTAGTTGCATGTCAATTGGTGACGTCACTTTTTTTCTCTCACTTTAGTCCCCCCACTAGAACAATTTTCTTTCAAAATAACAGAAAAGCATGTTTTGCTGTGCTATAATAGCTGAGGCTATGGTTTTATTTAACCTTTATTTAACTAGGCAAGTCAGTTAAGAACAAAATCTTATTTACAATGACGGCTTGCACATCATATGAAGGGTAGCATCACATATGAATACATAAAGGGGAGATTAGGCCTCCATGGTGACTGAGCCGCCTGCCGATGTGTGTGAACTCTTTAACTGCCCTAATCCAGGGGGTGGGGGGGGGGGGGGGTTCTACTGGCCTTTTGAACATGTGAACAAACGGGAGCCACCGTTGGCGATCTCAATGACACACCTCTGTGTTCTAGCATAGAGGGGGAGGGGCCAGGCTGCGTCTGTAGAGATGCTTAAGTACTCTAAAACAAAATTACATTTCAGCCATCCTTATCCAGAGCGACTTACAGTAGTGAGTGCAAACAACGCGAAAAAACTAACAAAATAGCACAGTTGGTTAAGAGCCCGTAAAACGGCAGCCATCCCCTCCGGCGTCATTCTCACAATACAGGAGTGTGTGCAATGGTTTGAGCTTGTTTTGGCTGATCTTTAACCAGTAATGACATCATTCACAAGAGCACAGTCAGTTCGCTAAGGATATAGATAATCTTTGGGAGAGATGTGAGAGAGACCGAATAAGTGAATTAATAAAGTTTTTGGTTGTAATCAGCTTTAAAATCAGCATATTTTGCGCTATGGTATTACAAACAAAGTACTAGGGTAGCAGATTTGTGTTAGCTTTAGCTGTTAGCTATGAAGGGAAGTTAGCCAACAAAGCTGGAAGGTACCGATATCTTCTTGCATTGTAAAGTGTTCTAGCCTGTATGGACATTGTTTTGCGAACAGTAATTAACGGTTTCAACATTTCTACCTTAAGTGTTGCAACATAATGCGGCCCAGACTCCCAGTGCAGACTAGCAATGTGTGGAGCAAGCACGATTCACGCTTTAATAAGGGGTCGGCTGCGCTGATAGACAGGCTTGATCAAATTTGAGACAAATTTGACAGAAGTACCGAGCATAACAAAAATTCTAGTACCGAATAGCTTTTTATGTTATAGTATTGAAAAAGTTTCAGTTTACCGTGCAGCAATAGAGTAAATGTGTGAATAGCGGTTCAGGGGGAGGCAAGTCATCATGCTACCTCATCATGCTACCTCATCATGCTACCTCATCATGCTACCTCATCATGCTACCTCATCATGCTACCTCATCATCCTACCTCATCAAACCAAAGACGTTTTCTTATCATTACTTTCATGTGTTTCCACCTGTACTGTTGGAAAGTACAGAACCGGTCAAAAGTTTGGACACACCTGCTCATTCCAGTGTTTTTATTTTGACTAATTTCTACATTTTAAAATAATAGAGAAGACATCGAAACTATGAAATAACACATATGGAATCATGTAGTAACCAAAAAAGTGTTAAACAAACCAAAATATACTTTGTATTTGAGATTCTTCAAAGTAGCCACCCTTTGTCTTGATGACAGTTTTGCACACTCTTGGCATTCTCTGTTTGGGACGCAACCATTTTCTTTTCATCAGCCATTACTTTCTTTATGGGATTTGGGTGCAAATCCCAACAAATCCCACAATACGACCACAAAAAAATCCTACACCTATAGACTGTGTGTCTGCACCACCACTCTCACCTTTTGTCTGAGAAATGCAGTTCAGAAGAGAAACACATCTCTGTGCCATGAAAGCAAAAGGAGGCTTAACAAAACAGTACAAACTAACCCTGTGTCTTTCCCAATCCAAATCAAAGACTATGATCACATTCAAATGTGTTTTAGGCTTCAAACAAGCCCTTTATTAGCTAGCGTACGGATTCCTCAGCTTTGGCTGCGACAGGCAACCAATTACGCATTCCTCCAACGTCCGCACGGTCCTACTTCACCAGCGAGCGAGACAGAGCGAGAGAGAGAGAGAGAGAGAGAGAGGCCTGGACAGATCCTCTCCAGTCCTTGCTATCTCTTACAGTACATCTCATCCCCCTTTTCCATTTAAAAGAAGGTAAATAACAGACAGACAGCTTCATTAGCTCTAGCGTCTGAGGAGACCGCTCTGCCCTGGCTCCGATTCAGCTTTTACTCAAGGCCCTGGCCGCGACCTTCGATCAATTACAGCTGACATTATTGTTTGTCGTGAAACGTTTTCCTGGACAGAGGGAGTTAGAGAAATAAAATAGATCTGAGCCTGAGCTGTGGCTGAAAATGTAATCTCTCTCTCTCTCTTTTGTTTCTGTTTCGCTCCACAAACAATAAATAATTCAGTTGAAGAGATAATAATGTGCCAAGTAGGAGCTGGTTTAATTTTGGTCAGGGGAAATCTAGCCACTCCAGAGCTAAAACTGCTGGTTGGCAGCTAGACAGAGGTCTGTGTGCTATTCGGAAGGCTAGGTATTCAGTCGGACACCTTTTGGATTCATTTGCCATTATTCCTACCCAGGAATGATTCCCTTTTGTAGGAAAAGGTGGTTAGAGTAGCTATCTCCATCAGGAGTCCTGTTAACACACACACACACACACACACACACAGGAAAGACTACACACACATGTACACACACACACACACACACACTGCTAGGACACCAGCAGGATTAATGATAGAGGATATTGCATATCGCTTCAGGTTAATGACTCAGTCATTTTTGTCACTAAAAGAGGTAGCAATTATTGCCCTCTTGTTAATCATTTTAAACTGATTTTGTTTTAATACTTGAACCTGCTGTTCGTTTTCCAGACCTTTTCCCTGTGTTTCTGTCTGACAACACCTTTTTAATGGTGTATTTGAATTCATTCAATTTATCCTCCATGATTCGAATCGTTGTTATTCATACGTGCTGTATTACCCAGAGCCTGAGCTGTTTGCCTGCACATTAAGTCATTTTTAGTTTTAACGACGGTAGCTAAGTTGGAGTTTACCTTCGGAGGTCCCTCGGGCTTTACTACAGGTAAATCACTTCACATTGTGTTTTTAATGCCCTTCACTAGAAAAGCATCGCATGGGAAATAAACTCGCTGAGTTGAACTGCTGTACAGGAGGGGATTAGCAGTAATTGACAAACGAATGCATCAAGCTATGTGGTTAAATAAAACCTCACTCACTGTAATGTTGATCAAGTTAGGTCCTTTTCGGATTGTTCAAAACATTTATTGAAAGGGGTCACAAACAAACAATGCAGTCACACAAACACATACCAATGCCCATATTCTTTAAATATGACAATAGTTGGCCAATCTAATTCTAACCCATTCACTATAAATCTATAATATACTGTCAGTACATGGGAAAAGTAATTGAATCCCTTCCAAAACAAAGACAGCTAAAATATGTCTGACAAAAAATAAATCCACTCAAATAAACAAATAAAACACTCGCCACTGTTCCAACAACATCTATTACGTTGAATCCAACAAATCCAAACCAATCTCTGTGTGCCCAGTGCCTTTCAGTCCCCCATGAAAGGACTGTGTGGACTCGTCTCGGCCTACAGCAGGTTCCCCTACAGTCAACTGAATGGGCCTTTATGGAGGATGGCTGAGAGAGATCTAGAGATCTAGAGGTGTGTATCTCTGTTTTACTGTGCTTGTGAAGTCCTCTAAGGAATAGTAAACCAAGGACAATTCACAGAAGTGAGGACATTTACGTTTAGGGTTAGAATTAGGGTTAGAATTAGGGTTAGTAGTTGGGGTTAGGGGTTAGGGTTAGAATTAGGGTTAGTAGTTGGGGTTAGGGGTTAGGGTTAGAATTAGGGTTAGTAGTTGGGGTTAGGGGTTAGGGTTAGAATTAGGGTTAGGAGTTGGCGTTAGGGTTTGGGTTAGGGTTATGGTTAGGGTTTGGGTTAGAATTAGGGTTAGTGGTTTGGGTTAGGGTTAGGGTCTAGGGTTAGGGGTTAGGGTTAGGGTTATGAGTTGGCATTAGGGTTAGGGTTTGGGTTAGGGTTAGGGGTTAGGGTTAGGGGTTAGGGTTAGGGGTTAGGGTTATGAGTTGGCATTAGGGTTAGGGTTTGGGTTAGGGGTTAGGGTTAGGGGTTAGGGTTAGGGGTTAGGAAAATAGGATTTTGGATGGGATTCACAAGTATAGTAAGACATGACAAAAGCAAAGACATATCAGTCTCAGGCGATGATTTTAAAAATCTCTCTCCCATTATGTGTATGTTGATTTGCTTAAGATGTAAGTCAGACACAGTGTGTTTGTGTGTGTTTGGGTCTGTGTGTTCTTGCACATACCTGCTTTGCATGTGTGTGTGTGCGCACTTGGCCGTGTGTATTCCTCAAAGGCAGAACAGTGCTCCCTACGTTGGCCCTTGAGTGCATTGAAAACGTAGATACACACACACACATACTGTACAGTTTGCCTCTCCATGATGTCTCACTGTAAGTACCTCTGCCGTTAGGCCCTCTGTGGCACTGTTTTAATTGAGCCCAGGACGCTGAGAGGTAATTGATTCAGAAACGGAGCTCCAACGAGAAAGGCGGAGGGACCAAATGTGCACCCTTGCCTTACGCCTTGGCTTTTATCTCCCTCGCCTTCTTCATGTTTGGGAATGCTCGCCACTCGGAATCTTCATGCTATCTTTCGTATGGAAATCAACATTATTCAGGAGAAATGGGAGGGGTCAACAGAGAGAAGGACTACCTCCTTGTCTTTCATTTCACAAACAACCCTTGTCTTCTGAGGTTGTCTTAGCGGTGTTGGCAACTGATCAAACCAGAGTTGTTTTGTGGATTAGCTTTTTGTGTTGGTTCTAGCAGTGTGTTGGTTCTAGCAGTGTGTTGGTTCTAGCAGTGTGTTGGTTCTAGCAGTGTGTTGGTTCTAGCAGTGTGTTTTCTCTTATTTTTCTTTATGCTCTTTACCTTGAGTCAAGCTGCCAAAAGAAAATACCAAAAAAACGAATTCTTACATTTTTGCTTTAAACTACTTCAGAGGAAACATATGAGTGGCAAAGACCAACATGTTCCTTGTCACCATCCAAGTGGGATGGTCTTCAGAGACAGATGGGAGGGGTTGAGGGATAGATGGGAGGGGTTTAGGGTTAGATGGGAGGAGTTGAGGGATAGATGGGAGGGGTTGAGGGATAGATGGGAGGGGTTGAGAGATAGATGGTAGGGGTTGAGAGATAGATGGGAGGGGTTGAGAGATAGATGGGAGGGGTTGAGAGATAGATGGGAGGGGTTGATGGTAGCTGAAGGATGAGACTAAAAACAAACAAAAGATAACTTGTGTAAAATATACTGTGTCCGTAAAAAATGTATATAGTGTGTATAAGATGGAAGTAGAAGCCTAAGTGTTGTTGTCCATTAGTTTACTCCACTTAGGGATGGGTGGTAGGGTTAGGGGAAAATAATAATGAAAAATATATACAAAAATACACTTGCTCATTAACGCAAATATCTAATAAGCCAATCACGTGGCAGCAACTCAATGCATTGAGGCATGTAGACATGGTCAAGACGATCTGCTGAAGTTCAAACCAAGCATCAGAATGGGGAAGAAAGGTGATTTAAGTGACTTTGAACGTGGCATGGTTGTTGGTGCCAGACGGGCTGGTTTGAGTATTTCAGAAAGTGCTGATCTCCTGGGATTTTCCCACACAACCATCTCTAGGGTTTACAGAGAATGGTCAGAAAATACGAAAATATCCAGTGAGCGGCAGTTCTCTGGGCGAAAATGCCTTGTTGATGTCAGAGGAGAATGGCCAGACTGGTTCGACCTGATAGAAAGGCAACAGTAACTCAAATAACCACTCGTTACAACCAAGGTATGCAGAAGAGCATCTCTGAATGTACAACACGTGGAACCTTGAAGCAGATGGCCTACAGCAGCAGAAGACCACACCGGGCCCAACAAAATTGGACAATAGAAGATTGGAAAAACATTGCCTGACCTGATGAGTCCAGATTTCTGCTGCGACATTCAGGGAATAAATCTCATGGTGCAGAAAGGAGTAAATAAATAAGCCATGGTTTCCATTAACCAATCATCTTTCTCCCCTGTTGTAGGTTTGCCCTTCATGATGATGCCCCACCCCCTGATCCCATGCAGCTTGCCCCCTGCTTCTGTCACCATGGCAATGAGCCAGATGAACCACCTCAGCACCATCGCCAACATGGCTGCCGTCGCACAGCAACAGAGCCTGCCCTGCAGAATGGTCACCTCAGTCATCAAGGTAAGATGTATATAATACACATAATACTAAACTATGAAGTCATATTATATGACAGTATTTCCCAATCCTGATCCTTGGGATCCATAACTTTGTTACTGCTAGGGCAAAAATTAAATATGCACCCATTTGGGTCCCCAGGACCAGGATTGGAAAACACTGTTATATTCCAACATGGCCGATGTAGCACAGCAACAGAGCCTGCCCTGCAGAATGGTCACCTCAGTCATCAAGGTAAACCGCTAGAATGGACTTAATTTAGTAAACTGTATAGTAAACATATTACAACATGGCTGCCGTGACACAGCAACAGAGCATGCCCTGCAGAATTATCACCACAGTCATCAAGATAAAGTGGCAGAATGGCCACGCACTGTGTATAACTAACATACAGCTCAGGACACTGTGTATAACTAACATACAGATCTGGACACTGTGTATAACTAACATACAGATCTGGACACTGTGTATAACTAACATACAGCTCAGGACACTGTGTATAACTAACATACAGATCTGGACACTGTGTATAACTAACATACAGATCTGGACACTGTGTATAACTAACATACAGCTCTGGACACTGTGTATAACTAACATACAGCTCTGGACACTGTGTATAACTAACATACAGCTCTGGACACTGTGTATAACTAACATACAGCTCTGGACACTGTGTATAACTAACATACAGCTCTGGACACTGTGTATAACTAACATACAGCTCTGGACACTGTGTATAACTAACATACAGCTCTGGACACTGTGTATAACTAATACAGCTCTGGACACTGTGTATAACTAAAATACAGCTCTGGACACTGTGTATAACTAACATACAGCTCTGGACACTGTGTATAACTAACATACAGCTCTGGACACTGTGTAAAACTAACATACAGCTCTGGACACTGTGTATAACTAACATACAGCTCTGGACACTGTGTATAACTAACATACAGCTCAGGACACTGTGTATAACTAACATACAGCTCTGGACACTGTGTATAACATACATACAGCTCTGGACACTGTGTATAACTAACATACAGCTCAGGACACTGTGTATAACTAACATACAGCTCTGGACACTGTGTATAAGATACATACAGCTCTGGACACTGTGTATAACTAACATACAGCTCAGGACACTGTGTATAACTAACATACAGCTCTGGACACTGTGTATAACATACATACAGCTCTGGACACTGTGTATAACTAACATACAGCTCAGGACACTGTGTATAACTAACATACAGCTCTGGACACTGTGTATAAGATACATACAGCTCTGGACACTGTGTATAAGATACATACAGCTCTGGACACTGTGTATAACATACATACAGCTCTGGACACTGTGTATAACTAACATACAGCTCAGGACACTGTGTATAACTAACATACAGCTCTGGACACTGTGTATAACATACATACAGCTCTGGACACTGTGTATAACTAACATACAGCTCTGGACACTGTGTATAACATACATACAGCTCTGGACACTGTGTATAACATACATACAGCTCTGGACACTGTGTATAACTAACATACAGCTCTGGACACTGTGTATAACATACATACAGCTCTGGACACTGTGTATAACATACATACAGCTCAGGACACTGTGTATAACTAACATACAGCTCTGGACACTGTGTATAACTAACATACAGATCTGGACACTGTGTATAACATACATACAGCTCTGGACACTGTGTATAACATACATACAGCAAGTTATTTATCTTGAACTTTTGACTGAGATGACAGAGAGGGAAGCACTATAGAAATGTCAGTTGATTACACAGCATCTACTTTCATGGACCTCAGTTGTCACTGATGACCTTTGACCTTGTCACTGATGTCCCTCTATCATTGACAGGAGCGTGTCCCAGACAGTCCCTCCCCCGTTCCTTCCTTAGAGGACGGCAGGAGGCCCGGCAGCCACCCGTCATCCCACCGCAGCAGCAGTGTCTCCAGCTCGCCGGCCCACACAGAGAGCTCCTCAGACAGGATACGTACGTCCCCCTATTCCCTCCCCATGCAACGAGTCAGACTGGCTAACTGCGTGTTCAGTTCTGCAAGTAAACAAACCGACCCCGCTAACCCACTAACCCAGTTTTGTTATTGTTGTTGTTGTACTGAACCGATAAATGTATTGATTTTGTGGTGCTTTTCAATCCTAGTCCTAGGTACTCACTGGGTGTGTAGGTTTTTGTTTGAGCCCAACAGCAGTAACACACCTGATTAAACTAATCAAGTGCTAGATGATTAATTTGAATCAGGTATATAAGTGCTGGGCTGGAACAAAACCTTGCAAAGTTGAGTCATCCACGTGTTCAAAATTTGCTAGCTAGCTGTTCATTTCCAAAAACAGGGCATAGACAGGTCAACTCGAACAGACAAAGACATCTTCTAGCTCACCTGTACTACTCTCTCTCTCTCTCCAGCCATACATCAGAATGGTCTTTCTATGAACCAAATGAACCAAGCTCTGCTGGGCCTCTCCCCTAGCATTCTGCCTGGGCCTAAAGAAGGCGATCTGGCCCACGATATGAGCCACGAAGCAAAGAGGATGCACATTCACAAAGGTAAGACGTGTCCTATTGAAAAACCTATATGCACTTTGACCTATATGCACATTGACAAAGATAAGTTATGTGTCCTATTTTCATACATATACACTGCCTCCACAAGGAGGTAGCCTAGCGGTTAGAGTGTTGGGCCAGTAACCGAAAGGTCGCTTGTTTGAATACCTGAGCTGACAAGGTGAAAAAAATATGTCGCTGTGTCCTTGAGCAAGGCACTTAACCCTAATTTGCTCCATGGGCTGACCCTGTAGGTAGGCCGTCATTGTAAATAAGAATTTGTTCTTAACTGACTTGCCTAGTTAAACAAATAAAAAATTAAAACAATTACATAAAGACCGTCCCAACAATGCAGAGAAGTCATTTCAACAATTTAATGCTCCTTGACATCTTCCACATTTTGTTGTGTTACAGCCTGAATTCAAAATGGATTAAATATATCACCCTTCTACACGCAATATCCCATAATGACAAAGTGAAAACGTGCTTTTAGACATTTTAGCAAATGTACTGTATTTAAAATGAAATACAGAAATATCTAATAAACATTAGTATTCACACCCCTGAGTTAATACATGTTAGAATCACCTTTGGCAGTGATCACAGCTGTGAGTATTTCTGGGTAATTCTCTAAGGATTGTACAATATTTAAGCATTATTCTTTTCAACATTTTTCAAGCTTTGTCAAATTGGTTGTTAATCATTGCTAGACTACCATTTTGAAGTCTTGCAAGTAGATTTTCAAGCAGATTTAAGTCAAAACTCTAACACGGCCACTCAAGAACATTCACTGTCTTCTTGTTAAGCAACTCCAGTGTAGATTTGGCCTTGTGTTTTAGATTATTGTCCTCAGTATTGTCCTCCTGGTTCAGCAGACTGAACCAGGTTGTCCTCTAGGATTTTGCCTGTGCTTAACTCCATTCGGATAATTGTTTTATTCTGAATAACTCCCCAATGTATAACCTCATTATTATTAAACAATATTATTGCACACAGAGTGAGTCCATGCAACGTATTTCTGTGACATTTGCACATTTTTACTCCTACCATCCCACTACCATCCGTTCTATTGGCCAACGTGCAATCATTGGAAAACAAAATGGATCAAGACTATCCTACCAACGTGACATTAAAAACTGTAATATCTTATGTTTCGCTGAGTTGTGGCTGAACGACGACATGGATAATATAGAGCTGGCGGGAGTTTCCATGAATCGCCAGGACAGAGAAGCTACGTCTGGTAAGACGTGGGGCGGGGATGTGTGTCTATTTGTCAATAACAGCTGGTGCGCAATGTCTTAAAGAAGTCTCGAGGTATTGCTCGCTTGAGGTAGAGTACCTCATGATAATCTGTAGACCACACTATATACCAAGAGAGTTCTCATCTATATTATTCATAGCCGTCTATTTACTCAACGATCTGTATAAGGCCATAAGCAAACCATAATTATATCCTCCTGATTCCTGCTTACAAGCAATAACTAAAGCAGGAAGTACCAGTGACTCACTCAATACAGAAGTTGTCAGATGACGTGGATACTAAGCTACAGGACTGTTTTGCTAGCACAGACTGGAATATGTTCCGGGATTCATACAATGGCATTGAGGAGTATACAACCTCAGTCATCGGTTTCATCAATAAGTCCATCGACGACCTTGTCCCCACAGTGACCTTACGTACATATCCCAACTAGAAGCCATGGATTACAGGCAACATCCGCATTGAGCTAAAGGCTAGAGCTCCGCTTTCAAGGAGCAGGACACTAATCCAGACGCTTAGAAGAAATCCCGCTATGCCCTCCGACGAACCATCAAACAGGCAAAGTGTCAATACAGGATTAAGATTGAATCCTACTACATCAACTCTGACGCGTGTCTGATGTGGCAGAGCTTGAAAACTATTACGGACTACAAAGGGAAACACAGCTGCGAGCTGCCCAGTGACGCGAGCCTACCAGATGAGATAAATGAGAGCACCAGCTGTTTCGGACGACTGTGTGATAACGTTCTAGGTAGCCGATGTGAGCAAGACCTTTAAACAGGTCAATATTCACAAAGCCGCGGGGACAGATGGATTACCAGGATGTGAAATCAAAGCATGCGCGGACCAACTGGCAAGTGTCTTAACTGACATTTTCAACCTCTCCCTGACTGAGTCTATAATACCTACATGTTTCAAGCAGACCACCATAGTCCCTGTGGTCTCTGTACCCAAGGAAATAAAAGTAACCAACCTAAATGATTACCGCCCGTAGCACTCATGTCGGTTTCCATGAAGTGCTTTGAAAAGCTGGTCATGGCTCACATCAACAGTATCATCCCGGAAATCCTAGACCCACTCCAATTCACACACTGCCCCAACAGATCCACAGATGACGCAATCTCAATCACACTCCACACTGTCCTTTCCCACCTGGACAAAAGGAACACCTATGTGAGAATGCTGTTCATTGACTACAGCTCAGCGTTCAACACCATAGTGCCCTCAGAGCTCCTCACTAAGCTAAGGACCCTGGGACTAAACACCTCCCTCGGCAACTGGATCCTGGACTTCCTGACAGGCCGCCCCCAGGTGGTAAGCGTAGGCAACAACACGACAACACCTTTTCCCCCTCAGGAGACTGAAGAAAATGTGGCATGGGTCCACAGATCCTCAAAATGTTTATACAGCTGCACCATCGAGAGCATTCTGACCGGTTGCATCACCGCCTGGTATGGCAACTGCTCGGCATCTGACCGCAAGGCGCTACATAGACTGTTCTCTCTGCTACCCTGCTTCTCTCTGAAATGTCTGAAATGTCTCTATACTGTGGATTAATTCCACTACCATTCCCCTCTATTGAGCAAGATTGAGAAAAAATATATACAAAATTAAAACTCAAACAGGGAGCAGATTTTTTTATAATGCTGCGAGTTAAATATAAATAATTCAAATAATACATTTTAGTATTTTATGATGGTTTAGAGCTGTGCTGGGGTTGGGTTTGTGTTGATAGTGTAAATCACTGGGCTGTGTGTTCCCTTTTGGTTAGCGGCTTACCATTATCACAAAATGGAGATCAGCTCTAGTCCTTCCGCTCACAGCAGGAAGTAGTGAATAGTAATAATTAGTGTTATCACGCTCTGAATTAATAGGTCAAACTCCACAGCTGTGTGTGTGTGTGTGTCTATATGTTTGAGTGAGTATGTGTGTGTGTGTGTGTGGGTGGGTGGATGGGGGGGTGTTGTTTGTGTCTACGTGTGTGTTACCGTGTGCACAGCTGCGACCATCGGGGGACATAGTGTAATAACCATGAATATAAACAAACATGATCTTCCTCTACCCTCATCTACCTCAACACACTCAACCAGTCTTTACATAAACAGAGACATAACACCTTACCCTCAGCCTATTAACACCATGCTGTTCAACCATACGCACATTACAGTTTAGTTGATCATTCAGAACTGTGATGTCCTATGATTTGTGAGAGAGAGAGAGAGAACAAAAAAACAGAGCAAACTAGAATGCTATTTGTCCCTAAACAGAGAGTACACAGTGGCAGAATACCTGACCAATGTGACTGACCCAAACTTAAGGAAAGCTTTGACTATGTACAGTCTCAGTGAGCAAAGCCTTGCTATTGAGAAAGGCCTCCGTAGGCAGACCTGGCTATCAAGAGAAGACAGGCTATGTGCAAACTGCCCACAAAATGAGGTGTAAACTGAGCTAACCTCCTGCCAAATGTATGACCCTATTACAGACACTTATTTCCCTCAGATTACACAGATCCACAAAGAATTCGAAAACATACCCAATATTGATAAACTCCCATATTTACTGGGTGAAACACCACAGTGTGCCATCTCAGCAGAAATATTTGTGACCTGTTGCCACAAGAAAAGGGCAACCAGTGAAGAACAAACACCATGTAAATACAACCCATATTTATGTTGATTGTTTTTCCCATTTGTACTTTAACTATTTCCACATTGTTACAACACTGTATATAGCCATAATATGTCATTAGAAATGTCTTTATTCTTTTGGAACTTCTGGGTGTAATGTTTACTGTTCATTTGAGAGTGAAAACCAGACAATCCATGTATGTGACCCACAGCTACATTATTACTGAGATTGTAAATTCCTAATATGTCACCGGTGTTGTTTAGGATTCTGGGAATTCTGGGTTGCACCAGAGGTCTCGGTTCTGCAGAACATATCTTTATAAAATAATCCATTAATGCAGAGGAGTGCAACTAAATTAGTTACCAATTTGCTGAGCATGGATGAATGAAGAGAGCTTCTCCCACAGTTGTCATTTTCATAATAACCCTGGACCTTTATTTGGCAGGTTGTTTCGTTTTTTAGTTTGAAGGTTTTCATTAGTCTAATGAGGAGAGGGCGAGGGTGAGCAGTCAGCACAATTTACATGAGGAAGCTATCGTAATAAATGAGGCAATTTGAATAACACACACAGGTTTATGCGGCGAGATAAGAGAGATTGTAGTCGGTCGGCAGATCCAGTAGCTGGTAACCAATACATTAGAACCCAACTAATAACCAAAGTAATCCCAATAAAAGCTTTAAGTGAAGGGAATACAACGAATGATATATATATTGAACTGTAATGATATGATACATGATGCATTAGATTAATAATATAAATGTGTTCCATTGTTAAAGAGGGAGGGAGGGAGGGAGGGAGGGAGGGAGGGAGGGAGGGAGGGAGGGAGGGAGGGAGGGAGGGAGGGGGAGTCTGCGATTTGCTGCTTTGTTTATGGCAAGCTTTTTAATTAGGCTTGTTCATCGGATCAGTTTGTTTAGAAAAATGAGATAACATTCCAATGGTTTAATGATATCTCTCCACTTGTTTGATCTTTATGGTCTTGGTAGAGCATTAAATTAATCTCATGCATTATACTCACAGAGAGAGAGAACAGAGGAGGGGACTGTAGGATGCAGTGTCCTGCTGCTGACTCCAAATATGAGGGTTAATAATATCTGCTAGTATCTGGTATCGGCTATCGAAGACAAAGTACACTGTAATAAAACCAATCGTTTGTCGCTATAAAGATCTCTCATCAGCAAGTATCTGCTATCGAAGACAGTCAAACTACATCTCTCAGCTCTTTTCCACATCCCCTTTGTTGACAGAGGACAAATACTGTTTGTTGTAGTTGAAAACGCTTTATTACTTCAAATCCAGTCCATCCTCGTTATTTTTTAACTAAATTATTGTTAGCAAGTAACGCTCGGTTGCTCGGTAGGATTTGATGATATGATGATGTTTCATGACAAAATGTAAACGGCAAAAGTAGAAAGGCCAGCTATTTATCTCACATCAAGCTAATTGAATCGCTTCACAATGGGAAATCTGTGGTGATCGTTTTCGACAAGCCCGCGTCTCGTGAAACAGCAGGTAGTTGACAAACGAGAGGATATAAAGCCTTTGTTGTAAACACATTTTAGACATCAAACATTTAACATGGTTTCATTTACTGGGGGAGAAGCCTTTTTAAACACAACTCATATGCGCAAGTATAGAAGTGTCCGGTGTTGCTCTAGAAACCATGTGGCAGATGAAAAGCACAAACACATTTTGATTAGCCAAACATCTCGGGAGAGGTAGCTGGAGAACAACGAAATCGATGGCATCCGGCGTTTCATTTTACCAGTGTAGCAGCTGACTGTCATTGTGGCAACTCTGTGATACATTGACTTATGTATGTGTTGATTTTTATTTCATATAGAAATGTTATGTGTGAAAATGCACCAGATGTTTCTATTCACTTACAGTAGTAATGTTTTGTTGGAACTGTGAATTTGGCGCAATAGAAACAATGGAACAAAGGGAATACTCCCAAAAGTGCTAACCCTGCCCATCTGTCACTCCACGCACCAATCTAACACTTGACGCATTTGAAAGAGAAGAAATACTATTTCCACCCGGGTCTGGAACTATAGTCTAGTCATGACGTCACACAACTGTGGCGGCTAGAATGACTGACAGGTCTCGTTTGACACAAGGAGACGTGGAAAGCAACCAATCTGTAAAAGGATTCTGTAAACCATATTTTAAAAGGGGAGAGGTTTGACTGTAATGGGATATATTCTCAGTTCCCTGTGTAAATGTTATGTATCCGTGTTGACACTGAGGTGGACTGATAGTGTCCCACCTCGGATGAATGGATCATCTGATCACACAGAGACATGTAAAGTGCATCCTGATTCCATTGGATAAAATGGTACTTACAAGTAATAAAGAAACTGTAGCCTACTTGTCACTGAAATTACAGCATTATATCTCTCCTCTCATTGCCCTTTTTAACCCTCGTTTACTGGGTTAAAACTTCTTTTAAATCACCATTCAGATCCAGGCAGAGAAACCTGTACACCAACAGGAATGAATGCATGCATGTATGCACACACCAGTTACTGTACATTTAACATTTAAACAGAACCTAAATCCCACATAATTGGCATCTTTGAAACAAGCATTAGCCAAGTAGTTTGCTGTGCTACAGTATAGTGTTGGTGTCTAGTAGGACGGTCGGGCGGACATATCGGTGTCATTGCATGGAATTGCAATCCTACAGAGGGTATCCGATGCTGTTCCCTTTTGTTGTGTTGTGTTAATGCCGACTAGCGACATTAGCTGTCGCTAATCCAGACTGAATATACTGAGTAGCTCTCAAAGGAAGACGAAAAAACTAAAGAGGAAATCAGGAAGCCAAATGTTTAGTAAACTCTTAAAAGGCCCGGCTTAGAGAGTTAGAGAGGGAAGAGCTGGGACTCTCTCTGCGCTTGCTACAAGCGTAAAAGGGGGGCTTGAAAAATGAATGCAAATCCATTAGCGGGTCCTGGTTTCACAGTTATAAAAAGAGTTAAGGGTGCGAAGTGTTAAACATGTGTAAATCTGTTTTGATAACATATTGGGCTTATTGGGCTTTGCTGCCGCCGCTGCTCGAATTAATAACACTTAATTTGCAGACGGAAGAAAGCCGTGGCGTGGTATTTCCAGTTAAAGAGATTACATTTTAAAGACCTAATTGACAGGCCAGTGTTAGGCGGGATAAGCACAGACTCTGTAAGAGACGGCCGCGCGGCAAAGTCAAGGTGACTGGAATACTTAGAGAAAGCCTTTCAAAAACACCCGTAGAAAAGAGAGGGAGGAGAAAGAGGGGAGAAAGAGAGAGAGAGAGAGAGAGAGAGAGAGAGAGAGAGAGAGAGAGAGAGAGAATTAGTCTTCAAGAAGTGTCCCTCCACCCCCTATTCTTTCTCTTTCTCTCTCTCTCTCTCTCTCTCTCTCTCTCTCTCTCTCTCTCTCTCTCTCTCTCTCTCTCTCTCTCTCTCTCTCTCTCTCTTTATTAGGAATGATTTAGTTTCACAGTGGAAGGTTATAAAAGCCAGGTATAGCAGTGTAATTGCCATAGAGTGAAAATGTGAAGGTTTGACTCACAATGTCCTCAAGTCAGCTAGCTACCAAACGGCAAGGTGATAAGGCACTGCTCTGAATAACTCCTACCTCCAACAGTCTGTCTCTGTGCTTTATAGGCTTTTACCGAGGAAAATAACAGAAATAGCTAGTCTGTAAATATGATGAACTGTTAGTGAAGTCGCTAACGACGAAGGCAGCTGAAAGCTAGGAGGCCTTCCAAATAGCACCCTTTTCTCTATAGTGCACTACTAGAGCAGAGTCCTATGGGCCCTGGTCAAATGTAGTGCACTATATATAGGGAATATGGTGCCATTTGGGATACAAATGCTGGTGTTTACCATGGCTGAGTCTGTGGTGCTTGGCATGTTGGTAATGTAGCATCGCCTAATTACTATTTACATGAAAACATGAAATGAGACAAACAACCTCACATAATTGCTATTTAGAAAAGGTGAGGAAAAATACAGTAATTCATATTTGGGGTCGACCTATCTGACCGTGTTATGTGTTGTTATTGTTTTATTCAGGGTTTTATTCAGGGTCGACCTTATCTGACCGTAACAGTTGTAGAAGTGCTATGTGTTGTTATTTTGAATCGCAAATTTCCAGAATTAGACATAATCCTACTAATTGTTTTCTGCTTCTGTCCAAGGGCACACAAGTAAAATATGGTCCAGCTATATTGTAATATGCATAATAGCAGATGCTCTGATATGTAAAGTAGGGGGGGGGGACCATGTGCCTGGTTATACTTTTTTCATAATTCTGTTTTATTGAAAAAACAACCATAACTCTAACCACTGTAATGGCTAATGTGCTTCAGCCGTAATCCAATACGATGAGTGCTTTGATATTCAATCACTCATATTCAATCCAATGTATTTATAATGCCCTTTTTAACATCAGCAGTTGTCTCAAAGTGATTTTCTCTCTCTCTCTTTTGACAGTTTGGAGTAGAATAGCATGCATAGCAAAGCAACAATGCCTTGCGCCTCACAGTACATCCTCCTCACGCCTCCCTAAGGCATTTGTTCATTCCCCCAGCAAAGGGTAACATGAAACAGAGGGTTGCTGCTGCTGTGTGTTCCTCTGATGGACAGGCAGATTTCACCTTGGCCAGTGAATGATAATGCATTATTAAATGTTCCTCCTTCCCTCTCCTAGATACACTACAAGCTGACCACAGCATATTTATCTCCCCGTCTGAGCCTCATGTTGGCGTGCATCTTGGCAGCCGGAGCGCATTCTATCACTTTTGAGGCATTTTGAAGATCAAAAAGAAACCCTCTGCCTCTTTTTTTCAACGTTCCTTGAAAGCATAACCCTCCACCCCCCCCTCTTCTTTTTTTTCTGTGAAATGCGATTAGCGGATGGAAGAGGGTGTCACGCAATGGAACATTCGTGAGAAAAAGGTGTGGGGGGTGAGGGTCAAATATCCAAATGAAGTGCCCTCCCCACCACCCCTCTACCCCACACCCCCTGACCTGAAGCAATAGTCCCCTCACTGCACCATCAGCACTCCCTGTCTCTCTTCCATCACACAGGGGGCCGGGGAAAACGTTATTGATCCTCCATCAAATCATGTTTTTGCACTCATTCATTTCGACGGGCACACGCACTGACAAGTTGTTTGATCATAAAGCATTATTGCCTGCCAAGGCACATTCTGGGGCTTGTGATGGCTAATAACGGGCCTCCTCCTGTTTTAGTGGAAAGTCAGGTAGTGAGCATGTTTGCACACAACACCAAGGACTCTAGGTTAGATAACGCAGAGACTGACGCAGAGCAGAACAACACAGTGGATTGAGCTAAAGTAAGGAAGCCAGGGAGATGAAGAGAAGTCGCTTACAGGGGAGATAGCAGAGTTTTAATAATACTCTATGTGAAGTGAAAACCCATCAATGTCTGTAAAGTGTTTAGGTCGAAATCGTTGAGGTTGCATTTCTGAACAAACCTCAAGAAACAAACAAAAGTAGCATGAGGCATATAAAAACAACCTTACCTTAAGGTACCTTAAGTACCTAGGTACTTAAACATACCTCTGCACTACTACTCATAACCCCTCAAATAAAACTTTTGTTTCGTGATTGTGCTGCATTCCATCAGTCATACTGTAGGTAAACGAGGACTGCAGCCAGAACAGGTCTGCTAACAGGGAAGAACAGGACATTTAGGGAAAAGCTCTGATTTTAGTTGGTAGTGCCTTACATTGCTCAAACTGTCATGTAAATTTATTGGAAGCACAGTTCAAACAAATGTTTGAGTACTTTGTGTTTTTATACTGCTAGAAGAAATTGTGACCACACCTTATGTAGCCTTGCCCCCTCATCTCATCTCTCTCCTCTCCGTCCTCTTTCTCCCTCTCCCCATCATGCATATCTTTTTGCAAAAGCATCACAGACTGACACTTATCGGTTCATACCAGGCTGAATATGGCCGTGCCCTTGTTGCCAGGCTGAATGTTTCCCATGGTGCGAGGTGAATACAGGAACAACAGGTTTCATCAGCTCGCTTCATATGGGCCCTAAAAAGGTTCTAGAAACACAAACCACTCATATTTTTAGCAGTATACTGTTAAGATCTTAATACAGGTCGAAGTCCTTAGTGTTTGACCAACCGTAACAGGAAGTAGGACTAAGAAATGAGGGAGAATTAAAGGGTTTGATAGTAACGTTAGAGCAACATAAAGTAGTGTTAGTGTAACACTAGCCAGGGTAATTAGGAGAGTATTCAGTACAAAATGATTGTCTTTCAGACTTTAGCGATAGAGGCAAAAGACTTGATCAAATGTCAAGGCCCATTTAATCAGGCCAATGAGTGGTTCAGGCCAATGAGTGGTTCAGGCCAATGAGTGGTTCAGGCCAATGAGTGGTTCAGGCCAATGAGTGGTTCAGGCCAATGAGTGGTTCAGGCCAATGAGTGGTTCAGGCCAATGAGTGGTTCAGGCCAATGAGTGGTTCAGGCCAATGAGTGGTTCAGGCCAATGAGTGGTTCTGGTCAATGAGTGGTTCTGGTCAATGTCTGTCGATTGGTCAAAGGCACTGCAAACGCCCAATAACTGAGTCTGTGTGCTCATCATGTGGTCTCTTAGTTGGTATCAATGACATGTCTCACTACTGCAATACAGTATCTATGTCAAGCATTGTTCAAGTTCAAGTGGAGTTAAAATGACAAACCTGTGCTTCGATCTAATTAACACAATAAACAAATACTAATCTGTCACTTTAAGCTGGAGATGGGCTGCGTCTCAATCCACCGCATCCGCCGATGTCAGCCTTCCACATATGTGGTGGAAAGTGGCAGACCAAGAAGAGACATCCTGAAAATGTTGTCTTCTCACAAAAATGTCTGTAGCATCCCAACAGTTTGACCCCTCAATGACCCCTCTATGCAAAATAATATGGTTTTCTCAGTTTTGCTCACATTTTCAGTGGTTTATCAAATCTCATAGTACCCAGTCCAGCAAAAGGATAACGTTTAGACCCGCATTATCATTATCAAAATGCAACGTCAAATACAGGGACCAATACATCCAACACAATGAATCTTGTATTGTCAATCCGTTCACATAACCCTCTTCTGACTACTGTAAAGAGAAGTCGAAAGGTGTGCTGCAGACATGGGTTCAACTTCAACTACTATTCGCAATATTTCAACTACTTTTACCATTTGCTTTAGCCTGCCTGGAGTGCCATATAGGCGGGTTTGCCGTTTGGAAAAACATTATGGGTGCCATTGCGCCAGCCCAGCTCAATCAAGCCCAGCTCAAGTATTTGAATATATTTCAAATAGTATTTGAACCCAGGTATGGTGCTCTGGTCTTCCAGAAACAAAAAGCTTTTCTGTAGTCATGGGAGCCAGTTAGTGAAGCCTTTAATCCTCCACGGAGCAGAAATGATATAGCCCCTGCATTATTACATAGAGGATAGACTAGAGAACATCTTGACTTTGAACAAATGAACACTGACCTTTATGCAATAAATATGGCATGGGTCGCATAAAAATACAAGATGTCTTCTTTCCCTCTTCGAAAGGGAATCAACACTGATTGTCTTCTGCCGTCTCTCTCTCTGTTGACAGTGTGACTGAGACTTCTAAGCAAATCCATTTAGAGAATTGTTTGCACAGTATTTCTACAAATGCCAGAGAGCAGTAGTCAATTGTAAATGCTATAACAATATAAACCTTGGCTATTTGATAGTGCATATTGTTGTATGGAATGTGCTGTTAGTAGCCTGTGCTATTTATACATGTAGCTTAAAGTATAGTATGTGTTAGTAGTTCAACATACACCATTATATTAACAAGCATTTTATTTAACCACACAAGTCCGTTAAGAACAAATTCTTATTTACAATGACAGCCTGGGCCAATTGTGCACCGCCCAATCAGACTCACAATCACAGCCAGTTGTGATACAATCTGGATTCGAACCAGGTTGTCTGTAGTGACTGAGATGCCGTGTCTTAGAACATCACGCCACTTGGAAGCCGCATATATGTTGTTATCAATCCGGTTAGGCTGTTGATGTGTGTGTTTCTGAAGTGAGAACTCAGGATCAGTGTATCATATCTGTTCTGACTTCTCTCTGACAGCCCCTCAGATGCTTAAGGATTTAATATTTCCTCCATGCAGCCTGTCCGTCTGTGTGACACTCTCTACCCGTGGCCTTGAGAATACGTTTCAATCTATTAAGTCAAATCAAAGGAGTCATTACTTCAAATAGGTGAGGGGAGAGGGAGAAGGAGAGAGGGAGGGAGGGAGCGAGAGAGAGAGCGAGAGAGAGAGAGCGAAGGGGGAAATGGGGTGAGAGGGAGAGAAACAGGGAGGGATGGAGAGACCATACTGAATTGGTAACTACTGTAAAAGTGCAGCCCATAGGGCCGTTGAAATGTTATGATAAAATATTACGATGTCACTTTCCCAAAAGTCATGGTAAATGTCAGTGTTTTGAGGTCACAAATGGTAATTATATGACTGTGCAGAGTAATGTTTGGAGGAGAGCGTTTAAGAAACACGGACCACTGATTATCCTTCTCTCCCTCTCCCTCTCTCTTTCTCTTTCTCTTTCTCTCTCTCTCTCTCTCTCCCTCTCTCTCTCCCTCTCCCTCTCCCTCTCCCTCTCCCTCTCTCTCCACACAAATGGGTTTGTACAGCAAGCGATTTCATCTCTAAGTGAAGGGAACATTATGGATGGAGGTAGAAAGGAGTGGAGAACACAGGGCTTGATTTTCACGCTGAGATAAGAGAGTGGAAGCCCAACGTTACCTGTGTAACCTGGCCCAAAGCGCCTGGGGCTCTTGACTTTGTCTCCCAGCAGGGATGGAGCACACACTCATTTTACTCCTCCTCCTCCTCCTCCTCCTCCTCTTGAAAAGGAAATGACTTTAAAGGTCCAATGCAGCCGTTTGTATCTCAATATCAAATCATTTCTGGGTAACAATTAAGTACCTTTAATGTGATTGTAACTAAAATAGCTTCTTAGCAAAGAGCAATTTCTCAAACAATAATGTATCTATGACTGTCTGGTAGTGATCTGAGTGGGGCGGGGGGGGGGGGGGGGGATCTAGCGGTTTGGAACTCTCTTTCTTATTGGTCTATTGACTAATGTACTGCCTGATGATGTCACCAGGCAGGCCAAAACTCCATCCCACCACAACAGGCTGACATTTTAAAATGTATTTTCAAACAGCTCTTAGACTAAAAAAAAATGTGACAGTATTATTCTTACCTCATAGTGTGAAAATAATTATACTTTAAAACACAGGAACATTTTTTTTATTTTTTTTGCAGAACATATGCAGGTGTTAGTCATATTAAATGAATCTCTTCTGTATGGATTAGTGCACACATTTCCACAATCTCTCTCTCTCTATGTATCTACAGTACATACCTGCTTTATGGGGAGTCTGAAATCATCCTATGGATATGGCTGGGGTTAGAGTGTTGGGCCTGTAACCAAAAGGTTGCTACATCAAATCCCTGAGCTGACAAGGTAAAAATCTGTCACTCTGCCCCTGAACAAGGCAGTTAACTCACTGTTCCCTGCTTGGCAGTCATTGTAAATAAGAATTTGTTCTTAACTGACTTGCATAGTAAAAAATTTTTTAAAAATACACTCTTTGTAAATGGTGAAAGACTACATTTGCTTATTTTACATGCATCTTTATTTCCTTTGATATTCCACAAAAGCATAACATATTTAAAGATTAATTCCACCTTATCGACTGAAGCAAGGTGCATGTACATTTGTTTCGGAGCTAGGTTTTCTTTGACAAGGTGAAGGAAAAAAACGATCTAATAACTACCACAGTCATGCGGTAGCGTCGCCTTCTATTAGCTGGCTAAGAGGTCACAGCCACTCCATTTGAAGGAGGACAACTTCCTCCCTCCTCAGCCACTGCTGGGCAGGTCAAATAAAATCGAATTGTGCCTG
>CM042408.1:34482713-34700213 GCA_023634145.1 Thymallus thymallus
CTCGGGTGAGGCGAAGGTCAAGTCATGTGTCCTCAAAAACATGACCCACACTTCTTAACACCCTTGAAAAAAGGATCAGACCCTTTTTTAAAGTTTTCACCTAAAAGTACACCCAAATCTATCTGCCTGTAGCTCAGGACCTGATGAAAGGATATGCATATTCTTGATATAATTTGAAAGGAAACACTTTGAAGTTTGTTGAATTAATATAAGAGAATATAACACATTAGATCTTGTAAAAGATAATCTTTGAAATGCAAGAGAAAGGCCAGACAGTGATGTAGGATTCTAGATGTAATTGAGATGTTGTCCACAAGATGGCAGCAGTGTGTGTTCAAAGTTTCAGACTGATCCAGTGAAGAATTACATCACTACACAATATTTTGTATCAAGTGTGCCAGGAGTTTTCCCAAATGTGCCAAATTGGTTTTCTATAGAGAACATACAAAAATGCAAAAATACATTTAAGTTTGCACTATCCCAGGAATGTCATACATGATGGACCATTAGCTTCCCTACAGAAAAGACACTAACCTTCACACATCTAGATGGCCGGGCGGGGTGGGTGTGAAGCCAGAGGTCAAACTGTAGAACCCAGTTCCTACATTAGATTTTTTCCTACAAACTAAACGACACTACATTTTATCTCTGGACCCTCAGGATGACACATTACTGAATGTAAGTACATTATTTACCGTCAGAGGTGAATGTACCAACCAGTTGTTGTGCACTATCCTAGCATGGTATTTTCTAGCTGTAATAGTTACTGTAAAGTGGACAGTGCAGTTAGATTAACAATAATTTAAGCTTTCTGCCCATATAAGACATCTATGTCCCGGAAAGTTGACTGTTGTTTACAACACCATTCTAGTCACATATCACATATTGAGCAGGACACCAATACTGTAGAGTTTAACCTGGAAGCCAGCTGCACCAATGTGTCAGAGGAAACACCATCTAACTGACATCAGCCTGCCCGCCACAAGAGCGCAATGAGCCAAGTAAAGCCCACCTCCCTTAACCCAGACAACACTGGGTCAATTGTGTGAGACTCCTGATCGAACCCAGGTCTGTAGTGACACCTCAAGCATTGCGATACAGTGCCTTAGACCACTGCGCCACTCAGGAGGCCATTTTTTTTATCCATTCAGAACATTCCTTATTGATCCCCCTCACCCTTAAAATCACAGAATAACAGAAAATACAAATGAAAATAGTAAAATAAAATTGTTATAATAATATCAATGATAATATTAGCAGTTGCAATATCAATTGGATAATAAAAAATGTGTATACGTAGAATAAAAATTTAAAATATTACGTAATAGGTAGAGGAAGGAGAACAGAAGGTAGATGGAACTATAGTCATCCCCAGTACCTCAGAGATAGTATTAAAGAACCATTTCCAGAATTCCAACAACATGGGCCAAGTCAGCTGATGATTGAGAGCATCTACCGCAAGAGTCTACCACTTCTTTGGGAAATGTTGGCTAGTTTGGTCTTGGTAAAATGTATCCTGTGGAGGACATTACATTGAATCAGCCTTAGCCTTGCGCAGGAGGAGAAGAATTGACTTTCTCCAGTGCTCCTGTCCACCACTGATCGGAAAATTTAAACCCCTAATTCTACTTCCCAATCCGTCTCAAGATCAGGTGATATTAATTACCAGGTATCTAAACCCTGCTTTAGATAAGTGGAAGGGCAGCAGAGGTTGTGATATACCCATAGCCAATTGATTAATAGGAAAGCCTTCACTTTTCCCTAAATTCAGTTTGTACCCTGAAAACGTTCGAAAATCATAAAAAATAATGAAGATATGTGGGATACAAAGTATAGGGTCCGAAACAAAAGAGCAAATCATTAGCATAAAATGACACTATATGGTCAGTATCCCCCCTCCTAATACCGACACATGGTGGACTGTTCTTTAAAGCAATTGACAAATGTTCAATAGCAAGAGCAAAGAGGACTGGAGAAGTTGAGCATCCCTGACATGTGCCATGGGTTAAGGGGAAAAATTTGGAGCGAGAATGCCTGGAATGAGGTGTAGAGTAGCCATATCCAGGATGTAAATGTATCCTCAAAGCCAAATTGTTTAATTGTAACAGAGAGTCCCATTTCGACTCTATCGAAGGCATTCTGGCATCAAGAGAAATTACCACTTCATATTTGGTTGGAGAAGCTGGAGAGGGAATGATACTAAGAAGTATCCTTATGAAACCTGTTTGGTTGTCTGATATCACAGTCTCTGATCTACAAACAAGCACCTTTGCCAGAATTTGTACATCCATGTTAAGGAGAGAGATCGGGAGGAATGAAGAGCAGTTGGTTAGATCTTTGTCTTTCTTCAATGTTAAACCTGAGTAAGAGTAGGAGGTAGTATACCTTGCTGGAGTGAGTCCTCAAACATTTCTAATAGCAGAGGGGTTAGTTGTTCAGAAAACCTCTTTAAAAAAAATTCGGGGCAGCCATCTGGCCCTGGGGGCTTCCCACTCTGCATTAGCATGGTGGCTTCTGTGATTTCACTAGACTTCAACCACTGTCAGAGGACATTTTTGGAATGTTCTGGATTAAGTTGAAGTTAGACATTACAGAGTCATCGTTCGGTGACTCAGATGTATATAGTTGGGAATAAAATTACATGAAGGCTTCATTCATTTGAACCACGTCTATTGTGAGGTTGTTCAAGCCATTGCATATTTGAGGTATTAATTGTGAGGCTGATCTGCTCTTGCCTTGTCTCCATGTTCAAAAAGAGAGCCACGTCTGCATCCTTGGTGGATATGAGATTAAACTCTGTCTATAGACATAGTCTGTCCTTATAATGCTCTGTGTATGATGTTGTAGAATATATGAAGTCCAGGTCTGCTATAGTATCAATTAGTTCCTGCTGGCGCTTCTTGCTAATTTTATTTGCATGAGCAGTGTATGAAATTATTTTACCCCTGATATAAGGGTTTCCCAAAGGAAGGAGGGAGAAGCATCAAATGTCCTGTTGGTCTCCAGTGCAGTGACGACCCGTCCATCAGGGCGGGTGGGGCAGAGAAATATATATATATTTTTTTTTTTGTTTGTTTTGTTTTGTTGTTGCTGTTATTGGCTCAGTGTTCTGTCACTCATGGGGACACTACGCCCCTTGGGTGCTGCCATTGTCACGACTCCTGCCGAAGTTGCCTCTACCCCTTGTTCGGGCATGCTTCGGCGATCGTCGTCACCGGCTTTCTAGCCACTGCCGCTCTCTCACTCATTATTCCATTTGTCATGTCTTGTCATTATGCACACCTGGTTCTCATTTCCCCTCATTACTTCATGTATATATGTTCCCTCTGTTCCCTCATGTCCTTGTCGGATATTGTTTATTTGTGAACGTGTTATCACCGTTGTGTTGTATTGAACAGTTGTACTTATTTCCTGTTCGGACTTTGTATGCGTGAGTTGGATATTAAAGTTATCCTTGAGTTCACGCTACCTCCTGCGCCTGGCTCTCTATAATATATTCACGCCATCACAGAATATCCGACCGATCAAATGGAGTCAGCAGGAGCTAATAATATGACCGGGGTAGTGGAGAGAGTGAGGGAGCACTCCACCATGCTCACCAGCCTAGGAGAGGCGATGGATCTGGTTCTCCAGGCTGTCCAGCGTCTGGAGCACAACCGACCAGACAGTGGAGCCTCACCGTTAGCGCATACGGTGCCATCTAACAGAGGTATCCACACTCCACCACAACCTACCGGACGAATACACATTTCCCTTCCCCGGGAATACGACGGAACCGCCGCCCAGTGCCAGGGGTTCCTGCTTCAGTTAGAGCTGGCATTCAGCACTATATCCCCTCCTCCGTCGGACCGTGAGAAGGTATCTGCCCTCGTCTCCTGTCTAACTGGGAAAGCCCTGGAGTGGGCCAACGCAACTTGGAGAGAGGGAACAGCGTTGGACAACTTCGGGGAGTTCGCCCGCCACTTCCGAGCCGTTTTCGACCATCCACCAGAAGGAAGAGAGGCGGGTGAACGCCTTTTCCACCTACGACAGGGGACGAGGAGTGCCCAGGATTTCGCGCTGGAGTTCCGGACGTTAGCGGCCGGGTCAGGGTGGAATGAGCGGGCCCTCATTGACCATTTCCGTTGCAGTTTGCACGAGGACGTCCGTCGAGAGCTAGCCTGCCGGGACGCCACGCTTAGTTTTGACCAGCTCGTGGATATGGCAATAAGACTGGACAATCTGCTGGCATCTCGCGGACGTCCAGTGGGGGGTCCGCTCTTACCACCCTTATCCACACCAGATCCAGTCCCAATGGAAATGGGTGGAACGGCCGTTCGGAATCGTCGCGGGAGTCGGGTCCAGTGTTCATCCTGTGGTCGCCATGGACATTCGGCGACGCGTTGTTTCCAGAGTACTGGGTATAGAGGCGGCAGGCAGGACACTCTGGCATCACCCCAGGTAACAGCGCACCACACTTACCCAGAGTCCTCTGTTACACACCTCTACATTCCAGTGTCATTTCCTGAATTTTGTGCTATTCCCCAGTGTAAGGCGCTAGTCGATTCAGGCGCAGCTGGAAATTTTATGGATAGTACTCTAGCTAGTAGATTAGGGATCCCGCTTACGCCCATGTCCATCCCCATTCCCATTCAAGCGTTAGATAGTCGACCGTTAGGGTCTGGGTATGTTAAGGAGACCACAGGAGACATAGTAATGATCACCCAGGAGAATCATAAGGAAAAAATAAAATTCTTCATTATTGATTCTCCTGCATTCCCGGTGGTACTAGGACTGCCCTGGTTAAGTACTCACAATCCCACCTTTTTGTGGAAACAGAGGGCTCTAACGGGGTGGTCATCAGAGTGTCCGGGGAGGTGTGTAGGTGTTTCCGTTGGTGCAACCACGGTGGAGAGTCCAGAGAATGTCCCCACCGTGCGCATTCCCCCCGAATACCTAGATTTGGCTCAAGCCTTCTCTTAGAAAAAGGCTAATAAATTACCACCTCATCGCCCAGGGGATTGTGCGATAAACCTCAAGGTAGACGCTGTACTTCCCAGGAGTCATGTGTATCCCCTGTCGCAGGTAGAGACGGAGGCTATGGAAACATATGTCTCTGAGTCCCTACGACAGGGGTTCATACGGTCCTCTACTTCACCCGCCTCCTCGAGCTTCTTTTTTGTGAAGAAGAAGGATGGTGGTTTGCGCCCATGCATTGATTACCGCGCCCTCAACCAGATCACAGAAAGGTATAGTTACCCTCTACCTCTCATCTCATCGGTGATTGAATCAATGCATGGGGCGCGCTTCTTCACTAAACTAGATCTCAGGAGTGCGTACAATTTGGTTCGTATCCGGGAGGGAGATGAGTGGAAAACGGCATTTAGTACCACTTCAGGTCACTATGAATATCTAGTCATGCCATACGGGTTGATGAATGCACCATCGGTCTTCCAATCTTTTGTTGACAATGTTTTCAGGGACATGTTCGGTTGCGGGGTGGTAGTATACATCGATGACATTCTGGTGTATTCCGCTACACGCGCCGAGCATGTTTCCCTAGTCCGTAAAGTACTTGGAAGACTGCTGGAGCATGACCTGTATGTCAAGGCAGAAAAATGTCTGTTTTTCCAACAGTCCGTTTCCTTCCTTGGATACCACATTACCACCTCCGGGGTGGAGATGGAGAGTGACCGCATTTCAGCCGTGCGTAATTGGCCGACTCCCACCACGGTTAAAGAGGTACAGCGGTTTTTAGGGTTTGCCAATTTCTACCGGAGGTTTATCCGAGGCTTTGGCAAGGTGGCGACTCCCATTACTTCACTGTTAAAGGGGGGTCCGTCCCGTCTGCGCTGGTGCGCTGCGGCGGACAGGGCATTCAGGCAGCTGAAGGCTCTTTTCACCGCGGCCCCGGTGCTGGCCCATCCGGATCCCTCTTTGCAGTTCATAGTAGAGGTGGACGCGTCCGAATCAGGGGTAGGAGCAGTCTTATCCCAACGATCGGGCACGCCACCTAAGCTCCGTCCCTGTGCCTTCTTCTCAAAGAAGCTCAGCCCCGCGGAGCAAAACTATGATGTAGGTGATCGGGAGTTGTTGGCTGTAGTCAAGGCTTTGACTGTGTGGAGACATTGGCTTGAGGGGGCTAAACACCCTTTCCTCATCTGGACTGACCACCGTAACCTGGAGCACATCCGGGCAGCAAGGAGGCTGAATCCTCGTCAGGCCAGGTGGGCCATGTTTTTCACACGTTTTCACTTCACCATCTCCTATATTCCAGGGACTAAGAACATTAAGGCAGACGCACTTTACGGCAAAGAGGAGAGGCCCATGGATGACACCCCCATACTACCGGCCTCCTGCATTATAGCGCCGGTGGTATGGGCGCTGGACGCGGACATTGAACAGGCATTGCACACAGAGCCAGCTCCACCGTCCTGTCCCGCTGGACGTCTGTACGTGCCGTCTGCTGTCCGTGACCGGCTCATCTATTGGGCCCACACGTCACCCTCCTCTGGTCATCCCGGTATCGGTCGGACAGTGCGCTGCCTTTCTGAGAAATATTGGTGGCCCACCTTGGCTAAGGATGTCAGGGTGTATGTCTCCTCCTGCTCGGTGTGCGCCCAGTGTAAGGCACCTAGACACCTTCCCAGAGGTAAATTACTTCCTTTACCTATTCCACAACGGCCATGGTCACATTTGTCAATAGACTTCATGACAGACCTTCCACCTTCTCAGGAGAACACCACAATCCTGGTCGTTGTGGATCGATTCTCCAAGTCCTGCCGCCTCTTGCCTCTGCCCGGACTCCCCACGGCCCTGCAGACTGCGGAGGCCCTATTCACTCATGTCTTCCGGCACTACGGGGTACCAGAGGATATAGTGTCTGATCGGGGCCCCCAATTCACATCTAGGGTGTGGAAAGCATTTATGGAACACCTGGGGGTCTCCGTCAGCCTTACCTCTGGGTTTCACCCCGAATCTAACGGGCAGGTGGAGAGGGTAAATCAGGATATAGGTAGGTTCTTAAGGTCCTACTGCCAGGACCGGCCGGGGGAGTGGTCGACGTACCTGCCATGGGCTGAAATGGCACAGAATTCCCTCCGTCACTCCTCTACCAACCTAACCCCATTTCAGTGTGTGTTAGGTTACCAGCCGGTTCTGGCACCGTGGCATCGGAGCCAGACCGAAGCCCCTGCGGTGGATGAGTGGTTCCGTCATGCGGAGGCGACATGGGAAGCTGCCCATGTTCATCTCCAGCGGGCAGTATGTCGACACAAAATAGGCGCGGACCGTCACCGCAGTGAGGCCCCAGTATACACACCGGGTGATCGGGTCTGGCTCTCGACCCGGAACCTACCTCTCCGCCTGCCATGCCGGAAGCTGAGCCCGCGGTTTGCAGGGCCATTCAAAGTCCTGAGGAGAGTAAACGAGGTTACTTACAGGTTAAAACTCTCTCCCGATTACCGTATTAACCCATCGTTTCATGTGTCTCTCCTCAGGCCGGTGGTGGCTGGTCCGCTCCAGGAGTCTGAGGTGCGGGAGGTCCCCCCACCCCCGTTGGACATCGAAGGGGTCCCGGCGTACTCCGTTCGTTCCATCTTGGATTCGAGACGTCGGGCGGGGGGCCTTCAGTACCTCGTGGAGTGGGAGGGGTATGGCCCGGAGGAGAGGTGCTGGGTGCCGAGGGGGGATGTTCTCGACCATTCCCTATTACGGGACTTCCACCGTCGCCGCCCAGAGCGCCCGGCGCCTCGCCGTCCGGGCCGTCCCCAAAGCCGGTGTCGGAACGCAGCTGGAGCTGCGCGTCAAGGGGGGGTACTGTCACGACTCCTGCCGAAGTTGCCTCTACCCCTTGTTCGGGCATGCTTCGGCGATCGTCGTCACCGGCTTTCTAGCCACTGCCGCTCTCTCACTCATTATTCCATTTGTCATGTCTTGTCATTACGCACACCTGGTTCTCATTTCCCCTCATTACTTCATGTATATATGTTCCCTCTGTTCCCTCATGTCCTTGTCGGATATTGTTTATTTGTGAACGTGTTATCACCGTTGTGTTGTATTGAACAGTTGTACTTATTTCCTGTTCGGACTTTGTATGCGTGAGTTGGATATTAAAGTTATCCTTGAGTTCACGCTACCTCCTGCGCCTGGCTCTCTATAATATATTCACGCCATCACAGCCATAGAGTTACATTAGAAGTGCCCATCCAAGTTGGCTCAAGGTCATTGGCCACAGATAAAATGACATCAAATCACGTTATATCTACTGTAGCTTTGATTGGACTGATCATGTCAATACAATCATACTTTCAAAATCTTAGCTAGCAGTCATCATCATGAATCAAGTCGACAATCTACTGGCAAATCCTTTTTAGTCCTTGTCATATGAAGATAAATAATGGAGAGAAATTATAGATAAAACATATCGGTGCTCATCGGCCATTGGACATAAACATTACACAACAAGTTGGAAATCGCTAATTCAACTATGAGTAGTTTGGAAGGAATCAATGACAGTGGCTAACTGCAAGAATTGCAAAGCAATCACTAGCCTGCTATTCAGTGGAATGGCTGTGTGGACCCAAGTCTGGGTTTAAGGGTCTATTTTCCAAGCTTATAAGGATAAACATTCAACATTGAGTTCAAGACAACTGGGAAGTCGGGTATAAACAAGCTCCGACTGGGAAAATAAGTTTTAAATGGTCATCCAACTCGGAATTGTAAATCCGCCCTCTTTCTAGAACTAAGTCATCATGATTCAACCTTGTTTTTTAAAAAGTTTCCAGTTGTCTTGAAAGCACCATAAATCCAGAGAATGCCAGACTTTGATGACAAAATTTGCCCACAAAGGACCACCGCTCCACCTTCCTGTTCAAGTGAGCACAGACAACTAGGTGTGTCCAAGAATGTATTGTATGCTGCTGCATAAATGATGTAATATGCCAGGGAGATATGTAAACTATAGCTAAGAAAATAATACTAAGTGTATGTTGTGTAGTAAGCTGTTAGTAGCCCATGTGCCTCACCTTAATAGTTTGGTCTATTTAACCCTCTTAATGTCACCTACTGTTCTGACTTGGTGTACAGGGAGAACACTGAAAGAACGGCCCATGTTCAGAATTCTGTCGGTGTACATTTTAAAAGTGCTAAACAAATAGTTATATTGACTACGTCCATCCTAGCTCGTTCATTAATGTCTTAATCGAAAATACAGATTGCCTCTTATCTGCTTGTCGTCCCCTCATGCCAAAGGTTTTACATCTCAATTGTCATTAGAAAACCCATTTGTTTAAACAAGTCAGCCACATCAGCTATGTTTTTTTAAAAGGTAGTAAATGAGGCTGAATGAACTGTTTCGCTGCCAGACAAGGCTCCGCTGATAGCCAGGTGTAGCAGTGGTAAGATGTTGGGACTCTGCTGTTGGGGCAGCTTTATGTAGACACTAACAGTTTGTGGGCACCGTTTGTCACCGTTATAGTGCAATTAATGTATTGTTTAGTGTTGGGGAGTGGCTTTTCTGGCATGCATCCCACAGTTTTTTTTGCCCCACCAAGATTAAGATGCTAAAATCGCCACTAGAATCGGTTATCTCTGGGCTTAGAATTAAAGGAGAGGTCAAGAATCACAGGAGTGGTCTGAAATGACAATGGCAGAATATTCAATAGAGAGGGGAGGAGGGCTTTATCTGTGAAAATATTATCTATACGGAGTAATAGTGGTGAAGATGAGAGAAATTGTTTTGTCTACAGGATGCAAGAATCTCCATAAGTCAATACAGCCACACTGACCCATAAAAGAGGATAAAGCTTGAGATATTTCTGAGGGTAAGATAGATCTTGGACTGGATACTGGATCTATTCAGTCGGGGGTCAATAACATAGTTCATGTCACTCCCAAATATAAACTAGTGTGTGTTTAGATTGGAGAGTGAGGAGAAGAGTTTCTTCATAAAGTTGATTTCATCCCAGTTTGGGGAGTACACACTTACAAAAACAACTGGGGCTCACCAGAGTGTGCCAATTACTATTACATAGTCGTATTTGGTATAATAGAGGACCTATGTTAAAGTAAACTGTACCTTTTTGCTTATGAGTATCACTGCACCTCTCGTTCTAATGTTCAATTTAAAGTGAAAAATGTGCCCAAACCATGGCTTAGAAAGTCTATGTTGGTCAATATTACGTAAATGTGTCTCTTGAAAAAATATAATATCTGCTTTCAGATTCTTTAATGAGTAAACGTAATGAGGGTTTAAAAAGATTGATCACAGATACAACCCTCATACTGTAGTTTGTAGGAGAAATGCAAAGACAGAGTGCACACAGACCCACATACAGAGTCCATAGAAGCTAGAAGAGGCGGGGATAAGTTCCCGGGCATTGACCCACCAGTGGCTATGAATGAAAATCGAATCAGTACACTATGCGGGTAAGCGACCTGCTTGTGTGTGATATGTGGGGATGAAGGGAGCCAGGCGCAGGAGATGGTGTGGAGAAAACAGAGTATTTAGATAGATAGATAGATAGATAGATAGATAGATAGATAGATAGATAGATAGATAGATAGATAGATAGATAGATAGATAGATAGATAGATAGATAGATAGATAGATAGATAGATAGATAGATAGATAGATAGATAGATAGATAGATAGATAGATAGATAGATAGATAGATAGATAGATAGGTACTTTATTGACGTCTCCAAATAGATCCACATGAACAACCGTGCCAGTACAAAACAAAGGTGCTGAAATAACCAGGCTGGCGCAAATCCCGAATAAACAACATACACAAATAGAAATAAACTCGGAGTGCAAATAGCACTAAAGGCAACACATACACAATGAACAACAACCGTCAAGGACCTGAGGAACCAGAGGGAACATATAACATGATGTAATGAGGGAATGAGAACCAGGTGTGTGTAATGACAAGACAAAACCAATGGATAATGAAGGAGGGAGTGGCTAGAAAGCCGGTAACGAAGAGCACCGAAGCATACCTGAATAAGGGGATGAGGCAGTGTGTTTGTGTTAAGGGACGTAACATAAATGTTGGCTACACTTTACCTTAGCTGTGATTTCAGTTGTTGAGTGAATGGAATGATCAAACAGAAATGAAGAGAAAAGAGATGCCATCTTTGCTCAGTCCTTGGCAATCCAACGTTTACTGACAGCGGCCATATTCAACGGGTGTTGTACACTTTGGCTTAAGACATGTAGCTAGCTATCTAGGTAAACAATAAACCTATCTAGGTAAACAATAAACCTATCTAGGTAAACAACGTGTAATATCACACACGTCACGTAATGCCAGCTAACACTAGCTAGCTAGTTTACAGTACACTTTAGCTTGAAGTGAAACCACTTTCTGTCAAAATTAGAAACGTGTAATATCTGAAAATGTAGCTAGCTAGACTATCTTACCCGTAAACATCATCATTCATGATGGATGCCTCTCCCTGTCACGGATCCCATGCCACGAATGCCCTTAGTTTTGAAGACTTAATCTGGAGACAGGTGTTTTCTCCATCTCCTTAGCTATCATACTCTAATTCTACTGATTTGAAAACTCTATCCTCCAGAAAGTGGAGAGCAACACTTATGCAGCTCCACTACAAGATACATAAAAAAATCCTGCGTTTGACAATTTTACCAACACAGACTTAGTTCAAATAGACAGAAGCCTTCTATATGGCAGACCATGTCCAGCACACTCATTATCTCAGCCAATCATGACTAGTGGGAAGGTTGCTGTCTTTTTCTGTGGCTTAACCAACAAGGCTTGTAATATAACTATTTTATTAGTATTTACAGTTGGCATACAAGTTTGTTATTAAGGGACATGAAAGTTCACAGGTTTTTTCCTATCGTTGCAGATGTAACATGCGGGTAGAAATGAGATAAAATGGATTTGTTTCCCTGCATTGAAGTTCCCAGCCACTAGGAGTGCCGCCTCTGGATGAGCTCTTTACTGTTTGCTTATGGCTTTATACAGCTCATTGAGTGCAGTCTTAGTGCGAGCATCGGTTTATGGTGGTAAATAGACAGCTACGAAAAATATAGATGAAAGCTCTCTTGGTAGATAGTGTGGTCTACAGTTTATCATGAGATACTCTACCTCAGGAGAGCAAAACCTAGAGACTTCCTTAATATTTGATTTCGTGCACCAGCTGTCATTGACAAATAGACACTGACCTCCACCTCTTGTCTTACCGGAGGCAGCTGTTCTATCTTGCCGATGCACAGAAACACCAGCCAACTCTATATTATTGTCAGGCTCTGGCCATAGAGAAGCAATAGGCTTCTCTATGTAGCTTGGTCAGAGTCTGACAGTGTCGTTCTTTTCTGTTTCTTTGTGGGTTTTGGGTGGATCTCTAATTAGAGGCAGCTGCTACCCGTTGTCTCTAATTAGGGATCCAATATATGTTGAGTCTGTCCCTCACGCTGGTGTGGGTCGTTATCGTTACATGTCGATATATGTCGCAAGTCACGGTGAAGTAAGTGTATTCCTCCTGTTACGTTCGTTCAGTATTCGTGTTTGATTTTGTAAGTGTTACGTTTGTTCGATCGTGTCTGTTTTGTTTAGTTCGTTCATTGGGCATGTATTACATAGTAAAATAAAAAACAATGTCGAACTACTATCCCTGCGCTGCGCCTTGGTCATTCCCACACCCACATCGTGACAGAACGACCCACCACTACCAGACCAAGCAGCGTAACTGGGGAGAGACGGAGAGAGAGGAGGTGCCGCCGCGTTATGCGCGACGCGCGAGACGGGGAAATGCCCGCAAACAACCCCAAGAAAATTTTGGGGAGGGGCTATGGGGGTGGTCTGGCCGCGAAGAAGACGAGCCAGTACCACTCCCCATATGGAGCATGGAGAGGCCGAAGTACAGATGGGGGGCTCAGGGCAAGGTGGAGGAGGAGTATCTGGAGGAACATTTTGGAGAAGTTCTGGAGGAATTGGTGGAGATAGAGGAAGAGGTCGAGAGGGAGATGGCGGAGTGGGCCAGTCCAGGTCCGGTCGTCTACTCCACTCCCAGGCCGGAGCAGTCTGCTCCACCGGTACCCAGTCCGGGTCCGGTTGTCTACTCCACCTCCCTTCCAGAGCAGTCCGCTCCACCGGTGCCCAGTCCGGGTCCGGTCGTCGTCTCCACTCCCAGGCCAGAGCAATCCGCTTCACCGATGTCCAGTCCGGGTCCGGACCTCTGCCCTACTCCACGTATCCGACCTCTGGTGCGCCTCCTCAGTCCGGTACGACCCGTGCCGGCTCCCCGCACCGGACCTCCAGTACGTGCGCCTAACCAGGTGCTTCCTGTGCCAGCTCCACGCACCCGACATCCGGTGCGCCTCCCCAGCCCTAAACCTCCTGCGAAGGTCAGCGCCTCTAAACCTCCTGCGAAGGTCAGCGCCTCTGAGCCTCCTGCGAAGGCCAGCAACCCTGAGCCTCCAGCGAAGGCCAGCAACCCTGAGCCTCCAGCGAAGGCCAGCAACCCTGAGCCTCCAGCGAAGGCCAGCAACCCTGAGCCTCCAGCGAAGGCCAGCAACCCTGAGCCTCCAGCGAAGGCCAGCAACCCTGAGCCTCCAGCGAGGGTCAGCAACCCTGAGCCTCCAGCGAGGGTCAGCAACCCTGAGCCTCCAGCGAGGGTCAGCCACCCTGAGCCTCCAGCGAGGGTCAGCCACCCTGAGCCTCCAGCGAGGGTCAGCCACCCTGAGCCTCCAGCGAAGGTCAGCGCCTCTAAACCTCCTGCAAAGGTCAGCGCCTCTAAACCTCCTGCGAAGGTCAGCGCCTCTAAACCTCCTGCGAAGGTCAGCGCCTCTAAACCTCCTGCGAAGGTCAGCGCCTCTAAACCTCCTGCGAAGGTCAGCGCCTCTAAACCTCCTGCGAAGGTCAGCGCCCCTAAACCTCCTGCAGAGCAGTCCGCTCCACCGGTGCCCATTCCGGGTCCAGCCGTCTGCTCCACCTCAGTGCCAGAGCAGTCCGCTCCACCGGTGCCCATTCCGGGTCCAGCCGTCTGCTCCGCCTCAGTGCCTGAGCAGTCCGCTCCACCGGTGCCCAATCCGGGTCCAGCCGTCTGCTCCGCCTCAGTGCCAGAGCAGTCCGCTCCACCGGTGCCCATTCCGGGTCCAGCCGTCTGCTCCGCCTCAGGGCCAGAGCAGTCCGCTCCACCGGTACCCAATCAGGGTCCAGCCGGCTGCTCCGCCTCAGCGCCAGAGGTGTCCGCTCCACCGGTACCCAATCCGGGTCCAGCCGTCTGCTCCGCCTCAGCGCCAGAGCAGTCCGCTCCACCGGTACCCATTCCGGGTTCAGCCGTCTGTTCCGCTTCAGAGCCGGAGCAGTCCGCCCCACCGGTGCCCAGTCCGGGCCCGGTTGTTTTCCCAGCTCCATGGCCGGAGCAGTTTACCCCACCGGTGCCCAGTACGGGCCCGGTTTATTGCCCAGCTCCATGGCCGGAGCCGTTTGTCCCACCGGTGCCCAGTCCGGGCCTGGTTGTTTTCCCCGCTCCATGGCCGGAGCCGTTTACCCCACCGGTGCCCAGTCCGGGCCCGGTTGTTTTCCCCGCTCCATGGCCGGAGCCTTTTGCCCCACCGGTCCACAGCCCGGGACCGGTGATAAGGAAGGGGCACGGGACAAAACTGTCCACATCGCCGGAGCCGGAGCCCGATGGACTAGTTTTCCCTCCCATTTACCCCCCCCGTGTTTTGTGTGTGTTTTTTTGTTTAGGCGTCCGGGAGTCCGCGCCTTGGGGGGGGGTACTGTCAGGCTCTGGCCATAGAGAAGCAATAGGCTTCTCTATGTAGCTTGGTCAGAGTCTGACAGTGTCGTTCTTTTCTGTTTCTTTGTGGGTTTTGGGTGGATCTCTAATTAGAGGCAGCTGCTACCCGTTGTCTCTAATTAGGGATCCAATATATGTTGAGTCTGTCCCTCACGCTGGTGTGGGTCGTTATCGTTACATGTCGATATATGTCGCAAGTCACGGTGAAGTAAGTGTATTCCTCCTGTTACGTTCGTTCAGTATTCGTGTTTGATTTTGTAAGTGTTACGTTTGTTCGATCGTGTCTGTTTTGTTTAGTTCGTTCATTGGGCATGTATTACATAGTAAAATAAAAAACAATGTCGAACTACTATCCCTGCGCTGCGCCTTGGTCATTCCCACACCCACATCGTGACAATTATCCATGTCGTTGTTCAGCCATGAATCAGTGAAACATAAGATATTACAGTTTTTTATGTCCTGTTGGTAGGATAGTCTTGAACGGAGCTCATCCAGTTTGTTCTCCAGTGATTGGAGCTCATCCAGTTTGTTCTCCAGTGATTGGAGCTCATCCAGTTTGTTCTCCAGTGATTGCACGTTGGCTAATAGGATAGATGGTAGAGACGGGTTACCCACTCGCCAACTCATTTTCACAAGACACCCTGACCTGCAATCCCTGTACTGGTGTCTTCTCTTCATGAGAATGACCAGGGATTTGGGCCTGGATGGATCTCAGAAATGAGGGCAGCGTGGTTCTTCTCCAATTCAGCTACCAGGGAGGAGATGGTCAAGTTGACTTTGCTGGGGGTAGTCACTGCCGCCATTGTTGGCTGATTTTGCAGGGAGTTGCTTGCTAAAGTTTCTGGTTTCCTCTTCCCTTTATTTTTGCCAGACGTCTTTTAGAATCTACCATTCACTTAGTAAATCTGCAATATGCAGTAAAATGGTTATTTAATGCCGTATTTAGTCATATAATTTTTGTTTTACTCTGGGGCTCTCTCCTCACAACCGCTTCAGTCAGTCGCCATTCCAAAGAGTCTGCATCCATCCATTCTAATTAATCAACAGGGATGAAAAGAAAAAAAGAGAGGAGGAAAAAAGAAGAGAAAGGTTGTTGACACCCCCCATGGACCAACAGACTCCCCTCTCTTTTACCCTCTCCAAAAAAAGAAAAAAAGATCCTTCCAAATTACAAACTCTAAACTGTGGATCCTAGCACTCTAACACTCCGCTGCCTGCCAGTGAGTCCATGTTTCCAGGGCATTTGCAGATGCTCGAAATAATCTCCAATGTTTTGGCTCAATCTGCTCTGAGGAGATGGGTGAAATAAATACTTTAAACTAATTAATGGCCGGCCAGCTGTTCCTACCACTTGGCTGAATATTGATGGTAGGAGAGAAAGAGAGCGAAAGAGATAGAGACTGTAAGGAGGGGGAGAGAGAGAGAGAGAGACTGAGGAGGGAGCGAGAGAGAGACTGTGAGGAGGGAGAGAGAGAGAGAGAGTGAGAGAGACCGTGAGGAGAGAGAGAGCGAGAGAGAGAGAGAGAGAGGGGGAGACTGTGAGGATGAAGAGAGAGAACGCGTGAGAGAGGAGAGAGAGACTGTGATGAGAGAAAGAGAGAGACTGTGATGAGAGAAAGAGAGAGGAGGGAGAGAGAGAGAGAGAGGGAGAGGGAGGGAGAGCTTGCAAGTGTTTGTGCAGCATCACTCTGATACATAAACATGTATGAATAGTGTAAGAGAGGGAACCTGCACAGAGCTTTAAAATGATACAATGTTGTAAACAGGGACGATTGATGGCACATGATCTTGAGGAGTGTGTGTGTTTGTGGGTCCGTGAGTGTGTGAAAGGATGTGTGTGTATTAGTGTTGTGTGTGTGTATTAGTGTTGTGTGTGTGTATTAGTGTTGTGTGTGTGTATTAGTGTTGTGTGTGTGTATTAGTGTTGTGTGTGTATTGTGTGTGGTTGACTTTTCAGACAGAAACATAAAGTGGCACCTCTTCCTGACAGAGTGTAGAGATAATGTCAGAAACATGGCTGGTCTCTCTCTCTCTCTCTCTCTCTCTCTCTCTGTCTCTCTCTCTCTCTCTCTCTCTCTCTCTCTCTCTCTCTCTCTCTCTCTCTCTCTCTCTCTCTCTCTCTCTCTCTCTCTCTCTCTCTCTCTCTCTCTCTGTCTCTCTCTCTCTCTCTCTCTCTCTCTCTCTCTCTCTCTCTGGTGTGTTATGGATAGTGTGTACAGCAGATGGCTCTGCCCTCTATTGGTGATGAATGGTGGATGATGTCATCTTATAGGTTTGACACACAAAGGAAGCTGAACCATCCGAGGTAATGGAGCACTGTAGCCCTTATTATTATTATTTGGGAATGCACATGATTACATCCATTCAATGGGGAAAGCTGAATTGATGTCCTGGATGGATGTTGGTTAACCTGAGAGAGATAGTGTAGGGTAGTCAATTAGGACTAGAGTGAATCATCTTTCTGTGATTCCTTGTGACCTCTGCCCTTGCCTCCTTCTCAAAAAACATTGAAAAAGGAACCTCGGATCTTCTCCTGCGATTTGAGAAGAAGGCGCAGATTTGAAAAAATACTTTTGAAATTCACCCCTGGACTGGATTGTCTATCAGAGAGGACCTGAGAGCTCTGATTGGCTGAATCGTAGAGTTCAATACCTATATAAAAACTGTTGTGAACGAATAAGAGTCAAGCTTCTGTTTGAGTACACAGCAGCCTACTTGTCCTGACTTGTTCTGTATTTTTGTTTTGGGTCTAATTCTAGATGACAATCCAATGTGCACCCCAACGGCGAGAGACAGCTACGAGAGGCTGTCATTGACTGGACAGGGTCTACCACCTGGCTTCACTTCGCCATTCCTGTTCCAAGACGGCTTGTCATCGATAGAGACTCTTCTCACTAACATACAGGTACAAGTGGGTCTGACCAATAGAGACTCTTCTCACTAACATACAGGTACAGTGGATTTGACCAATAGAGACTCTTCTCACTAACATACAGGTACAGTGGGTCTGACCAATAGAGACTCTTCTCACTAACATACAGGTACAGTGGGTCTGACCAATAGAGACTCTTCTCACTAACATACAGGTACAGTGGATCTGACCAATAGAGACTCTTCTCACTAACATACAGGTACAGTGGGTCTGACCAATAGAGACTCTTCTCACTAACATACAGGTACAGTGGATCTGACCAATAGAGACTCTTCTCACTAACATACAGGTACAGTGACCTCACATTAACCTTAGTAATACACTCCTCACTATACAGGTAGGTCTTAGTAATACTATACAGGTAGGCCTTAGCAATACTATACAGGTAGGTCTTAGCAATACTATACAGGTAGGTCTTAGCAATACTATACAGGTAGGTCTTAGCAATACTATACAGGTAGGTCTTAGCAATACTATACAGGTAGGATTTAGCAATACTATACAGGTAGGTCTTAGAAATAGTCTACAGGAAATCTACAGAAAATATCTTAGCTAATACACAACAGAGTAAAGAAAACATCAGTTAGCATAGCCGTTTGTCTGAGTGTCATTTAGCCAACTGTAAAGACTAGGGACAGAATTCACAAAGCTTCCCCGTTCCATATAATCTTATTCATTGTGATCTGAATTGTAAAACTGATCATAAGTCAGAGACTCTTTATGGATAGGGACCCTGTAGTCAGTAGTGCAGAGTGATTAGTGCTTTTTGAGGTCAGTTCGGTTTCGGATCAATTATTTTTTTTAAATTCACCTTTTTTTATTTTTCGGGTTTCAAATATTGATTTATTTGACATTAAATGCGTTATGTGGGTGGAATGCTGTAACAACACAATAAAACAATTAATGATGATGCCCATTAACTATCATTTATTATTTTAATAAAATATTTCACTTGTTGTGTATATTACATTTGTAATATAATCACTATTTAAGTAGTTCAAAATAAGTTAGGCGTATTTTTTATGACTGCTGAGTACCAACTATCAATCACTTAGACCATGTATTTTCAGGTAGAGCTACCTGGCGAATCAACTGCTTTCTATCCCTCTCGATAGCGCGTTCTCTCCTCGGTGTAAAAACCGACATTTTGGTTAATCGCTCAGCGCTACCAGTCAGAGAGATGAATGTCTTGGCATTCAATATCAGAGTGTAATGATGTGGATACAACATTGCCCTGCTCGCTGCTCCAATACCCCAATACCGTGGACATCAGAGCACAGAGTCCTCCGATGTTATCACTATGATCTAAGTGTTAATTAGAAAACCACACACAGCTCCAACACTTGAGTAAATCATCTCTGATAATGATCTTGACGTTTAATGTTAATATACAAATCAACAAAATTAAACCGAGCAGAAAATGTTTATAAAGCAACTTAGTCTAAATTGGGGTCACAGGAACCAACAATTAGTAAGTAATTGTTGTGAAATCAGACTGCACAGAATGGAGGCTATAATAATGAGTAGTCCTTGTACAGTAGGAGTAGCATGGCTGTAAAAAGTGGTTATCATTCAGAGATAGTTAGTCTCGGAAATCCCAGACCCAGAGCAACAGGTCTGGGAAAAACTGCGGAGTTTTGCTCATCATCTCTTCCAACAAATCACGAGTATGGGTAGGTGTGGCTTAAAATGTGGGCAGGAATTGTGCTCGTGAAAAATAATCACCTGGGAAACATGTCAGAGGCGGACCCAATGCAGACGCAGATAGCTAGGCTAATAATATCCACAGCCAGTCAGTGGGGGAACGCTAACGTTAGCAGTAATGCTGCATGCAAACTACTTACGTGCAAAATACACTCATTTAATATATCCTCAGAGCTCTCTATCTAGCTAGCTACCAATTTTGTATACGGTGGGGATGTTTACACTGGGGCACCAACGGATAAGCCTCTGGACGGAGTCCATTTCCAACTACCAACTGGACGTTAGACCGTGTATGCTGGGACGTAGTTAATGTAGGAGGCGACCCGTCTGCCTAGCGAGACTAGTTGTATTGGTATTTTACTGTTTATCTTTCCTATCAGAATCTTCTTCAGTTTAGTGTCAGAGGTTGGATAAATCCTTATAGAGGCCAAAAAGGAGTATAGATGAATAGATGATAGAAAAGGCCTCAACATGACGAAGATGAGCTAGATCCTCCCCTGTTCTCCCCTGTCCACCTGTATTTCACCACTATGATCAAGACGGGTCAGATATGTTTTATTTTATTGGTCACATACACATATTTAGCAGATGTTATTGTGGTTGTAGCGAAATTCTTGTTCCTAGCTCCAACACTGCAGTAGTATCTAACACACTTGACACCTTTTAGAAGAATAGTCTACAGTGAGTGTACAAAACATAGGGAACACCTTCCTAATATTGAACTTCGCCCCCTTTTGGCCTCACAACAGCCTCAATTCGTCGGGGTACGGACTACAACATTTTGAAAACATTCCACAGGGATGCTGACCTATGTTGACTTCAATGCTTCACACAGTGCTTCCGAGTAGGTTCCAATGTGCTCTTCCAAGCGTTGGAGGTGAGCAGTCATCACTCGTGACACTTACTGTTGCTGTTTTCTGTTAGAAACATGCACAGCCGAGGGAAGGGTACATGGTTCGCTTTTGAAAGACTCTCTCCAATAAGAACTCTTTCCTCTGAATCCACTGCTTTGGTCAACCATCTGTAGAATGTGTTTGTATTACCCTGCATGCTTGCGTTCATTTCATTTAGTTTCCCAAATATGTCTGTTGCATACTGTAGGCAAGGAGACACATTTTCTTTTCATTACACAGAAAGTCAACTAAGTCTGTTTTTTTGTGTTTTTTTACATCCATTGTGAATGACAACAGTTCCTCTCTCAATGTGAAAAATCTTTCCAACACTCCCCCTCGATAACCGCCAAGCCTCAGTGTGAAATAAAAATAATTCATAATCTGATCCCATATCTTCACACATTTGCGAACAGGCGTGTGCGCAGTGGATGTGGTTTGATCTAGTTTATAATCGAAGTTACCAGTTGCAGGATATCTCAGCTATTTTGCCGCCAGTTGCTCTCTGTGTATCATACAATGGGTCCATATGGCAGAGGGAGACACATTCATAACTAGAGTGCAGAGGCCTGCCCGCCATCCCGCCATAGATGGAGCAAAAGCCCACCATTCGATCCCATGGAATCTGTTTTTCGCCATGAGAGCCACGCAGCACACTGTGTCGTTTCATGCTCGGGAATCGTGAGACGGAACAATATGTCTTCATGAATAGCATCCCCTGACATATATAGCGAACAAAAGTCAATGCATGGGTGTCACAAATATTTTTATTCCAATGTTCTAAATGAACTTTTTAACTCTATCTGTATCCTGAAGGTTGTAAATTCTTCAGTTTGTTTAAATAATACAGAGAGAGCTCCAGCTTTACAATGGTCAGGTTTTATTCAGAGAACGTTCTAATGAAACACAATACATATGGCTTTTTATACATTCAGTGAGCAAAGTCTCCACCCTGTTTTATGGCCTGCAAGTTCTCAGGATCTGCCTTCAAAGACCCTATCCTGTTATCTCAAGTCACCCCCCTCAAAGACATCCTTCAGTTGCTGATGTTTACTCACACCTCGAAGACCAGACCCCAATTCTGATGGATGGGGCCCTGTGAACTTTTATGGCCGCATAATCTCCAGCATGACTAACAGCCTTCACAAATGGTCCGTCTCCTTCATTATCTTAACCACATCCTGACTCATTTACCAAATGGTAACATTCTAAACATTGTCTATGTAATTTCTAATACATCTTACACATTACACAGTTTCAGGGTGAAACATCTTAGTCATTAACATTAAACATACACATTTCTTTATCAGTGGGCATCTCGGCCCTCACAGCTAATGTCTATTTGGAGAGCATAAGCTGGTGAGTTTTTGAGTTGTTCAGTCAGAGTTTCCACTTGATTGCTGGTAACACCGGGGCTCTGTACAAAAAGGGCCAGAGCCGACTCTACTTTCTGAGGAGGCTCAGCGTGTGCAGTAAACTACTGCATACTTTCTACCAGTCAACTCCGCTGCCCCTGGGAGGCTGGTCACTAGCCAGGCGTAGGAGGTCGGTAGGTCTGCAGTCTGACCGGCCTACCGCGCTTCCCGATGCCATCCACTACTACTGGTGCAGCGTATCAGGCAAGCCTGGCTCGAGGACCCCACCATCCCTGCCCGAGGCAGTCCCATCCTGACCCCCCCCCCTCTTTCCCCATTGGATTCCATCACAACCACTGTCATTGTGGGTAGCTCAATGGTGAGAGATTGGACCAGCTAAGGTCCACTGTCACCGAGGCGCCCGTGTCCGAGACATCAACTCCCTCCTGCCCTCAGTTTCGACCAATTACTCTAATATTCCACAGATATGGAGACCCCGTCAGTTTTCAAATCACGTAGAGGACTTGGGCTGTTGCACATAAACGTGCAAAGTTTGATGTCAAAGTTGCTCCTTCTTGATGTCTGGGTGCGAGCCCTAATATTGTGGTTCTGACGGAGACCTGTCTCAAGGTTTCGAGTATGTATAAGGACATTGAGATTGCTGATTACAAGATATTCAGATGTGATCGACTAAAAAAGGGTGGAGGGGTGGATATATACAGTATGTGAAATTGACTCGTGTTTGGTTATAGATGTGCCAAAACAAGTAAACTATATCTTCAAAAGTACAGTGCATTCGTAAAGTATTCAGTACCCTTCACTTTTTACACATTTTGTTATTTTACAGCCTTTTCTCCCATTCTTCTCTGCAGATCCTCTCAAGCTCTGTCAGGTTGGATTGGAGAGTGTCGCTGCACAGCTATTTTCAGGTCTCTCCAGAGATGTTCGATCGGGTTCAAGTCTGGGCTCTGGCTGGGCCACTCAAGGACATTCAGAGACTTGTCCCACCCCCCACAGATGCGTTGTCTTGGCTGTGTGCTTAGGGTTGTTGTCCTGTTGGAAAGTAAACCTCCAGTCTGAGGTCCTGAGTGCTCTGGAGCAGGTTATCATCAAGGATCTCTCTGTACTTTCCTCTGTTCATCTTTCCCTCGATCCTGACTAGTCTCCCAGTCCCTGCTGCTGATAAACATCCCCACAGCATGATGCTGCCACCACCATGCTTCACCGTAGGGATAGTATTGGCCAGGTGATGAGCGGTGCCTGGTTTCCTCCGGACGTGACGCTTGGTATTCAGGCCAAAGAGTTCAATGTTGGTTTCATCAGACCAGAGAATCTTGTTTCTCATTGTCTGAGGGTCCTTAAAGTGCCTTTTTGTAAACTCCAAGCAGGCTGTGCCTTTTCCTGAGCAATGGCTTTCGTCTGGCCACTCTACCATAAAAGCCTGATTTGTGGAGTGCTGCAGAGATGGTTGTCCTTCTGGAAGGTTCTCCCATCTCCACAGAGGTTCTTGGTCACATCCCTGACCAAGGCCTTTCTCCCCGATTGCTGAGTTTGGCCAGGCGGCCAGCTCTAGGAAGAGTATTGGTTGTTCCAAACATAAGAATGATGGAGGCCACTGTGTTCTTGGTGACCTTCAATGCTGCAGAATGTTTTTGGTACCCTTCCCCAGATCTGTGCCTCGACACAATCCTGTCAATTTGTAGAAACATCTCAAGGATGATCAATTTGCACCTGAGCTCAATTTTGAGTTTGTCTGAATACTTATGTAAATTACTTTTTGTTTTGCAAAAAAAACACTTTGATATTATGTGTTGATGAGGATTTTTTTTTATTTAATCAATTTGGAAAAGGGAAGGGGTCTGAATACTTTCCGAATGCACATATTTCAGCCACACCCGTTGCTGACAGGTCTATAAAATCGATTATACAGCCATGCAATCTCCATAGACAAACATTGGCAGTAGAATGGCCTTAATGAAGAGATCAGTGACTTTCAGCGTGGCCCCGTCATAGGATGCCACCTTTCCAACAAGGCAGTTCGTCAAATTTCTGCCCTGCTAGAGCTGCCCCTGTCAACTGTAAGTGCTGTTTTTATGAAGTGGAAACATCTAGGAGCAACAATGGCTCAGCCGCCAAGTGGTAGGCCACACAAGCTCACAGAACGGGACCGCCTAGTGCTGAAGCACGTAGAGTGTAAAAATAATCTGTCCTCAGTTGCAAACATCATCACATTAAATTTTCATGAAATGGGTTTCAAAGGCCGAGCAGCCGCACACAAGCCTAAGATCACCATGCGCAATGCCAAGTGTCGGCTGGAGTGATGTAAAGCTCGCCGCCATTGGACTCTGGAGCAGTGGAAACCCATTCTCTGAAGTGATTAATCACACTTCACCATCTGGCAGTCCGATGGACGAATCTGGGTTTGGTGAATGCCAGGAGAACACTACCTGCCCCAATACATAGTGCCAACTGTAAAGTTTGGTGGAGGAGGAATAATGATCTCTGGCTGTTTTTCATGGTTCAGGCCCCTTAGTTCCAGTGAAGGGAAATCTTTACATTAGAGCATACATTGACATTCTAGACAATTCTGTGCTTCCAACTTTGTAGTAAAAGTTTGGGGAAGGCCCTTTCCTGTTACAGAATGACAATGCCCCTGTGCACAAAGCGAGATCTATACAGAAATCGGTTTGTAAGAACTTGACTGGCCTGCACAGAGCCCTGACCTCAACCCCATCCAACACCTTTGGGATGAATTGGAATGCCAACATCTGTGCCCGACCGCACTAATGCTCTTGTGGCTGAATGGAAGTCCCTGCAGTAATGTTCCGACATCTAGTGAGAAGCCTTCCCAGAAGAGTGGAGGCTGTTATAGCAGCAAAGTGGGGACCAACTCCATATTAATGCCCATGATTTTGGAATAAGATGTTTGACGAACAGGTGTCCACATACTTTTGGTCATGTATTGTGAATTTGTGATTTTAGGAGATTCTAACCTGGATTAACTTACTCTGGCCTCTGATGATTTGAATAGTATTTGTCTTGACTTTAACCTGACTCAACTAATCTCCAAACCTACACAGATTAGTGTAAGAAATTCAGCAAACTCCTTTCTGTTTGACCTTATTTTGACAATAGCCCCTACAAGTACTTTTTCGCTTATGACATCAGTGTTCACTGTCATATAGACGGGTTGGCTGACAACTTCACAAATATGATGTACGTGCATCGAAGTGGCCAGAAGGCGTGCGTTGTTATGATTCTGAACAGTCAGCTAGCTAGCAACAATGACAAGAAGCTGCCATGTGGGGAATCGTAGGTTGCTTCAGCTCGTTGTATCTTGTTATTGATACCATGTCTTGTTTTCAGGTGTTTTGCCTGTTGACATGTCTGTGCTAATATGGCTAAAATTCACTAGCTAGTTAACCAACAACTGTAAAAATGTTATTATGTTTTCTATTAAACATTTGGAGACAAAAATGTAGTTTACATACTATTAACAGTCTAAGCCAACGAGTCTGTTTTGCTGCACGCGTCAGTTTTGTTGCTAAACAACCAACCCGGACTATTGTATGTATTAGAAATACAAAACAGAAAAACATTAATCCTCGTATAATTATGAAGAGACATTTTCAAATACTCCCCAGCCGTTTCTTCATGATACATATTACACCAAGCTTTCCTCTATCAGCTGCATGCCTGGCCCTGAACTGGCTCTAGAACTTTTCTCATCTATTTTTATATCTCTGGCAGACAAACACGCCCCCTTGAAACACCTTCGAGTTAAAATAGAACAAATCCTTGGTTCTCTATAGAACTTTCAGATCTCATTATGATTAGAAATCAGGCCTGGGCCAAAGGTAGAAAAACTGACTCTGGCTGATTGGCAGCGTTTCATGCAATAAATACAGTAATGTTCTTCCTCAATTAAGAAAGTTAAATCAATCTACATTCTAAGTTCACAGACTCTGGTTATCCGTCAAAGTTTTGGAAAACAGTTAATGCACTGAAGTGTGGAAATTCCTCTCCTGACCTTCCTAAGCAAGTTGTGTCATACTCGGGCATCATTACTGAGAAGAATGAGATAAGTGATGGTTTTAATCAGTATTTTATCTCGGCAGGCTTTTTATTTGAAAGAAATTGGGTTTTAATTGACTCTGAGAGAGAGAGACTGCTCTTCCCTCTCCCAGCCTCCTATCACGAGTGCTATCCCCAGGGTTTAGAAGGCAGCCCACGTGCTCCCTCTCCACAAAGGTGGTGACCCCTCCGACCTAAATAATGATCTCCCTATCTAGAAATTGTATTGCCTAGCAAAAATTATAGAATTATTAATCAACTTTCTAGCTACAAGATGTATTCTAAGTGTTCAACAGTCTGGTTTCAGGCCGGGTCATAGCGGCATCTCTGCTACAACATTGGTGTTAGATGATGTGGTAAAGGGTATGGATAGGAGGAACTTCTGTGCTGCACTCTTTATTGACTTATTAAAGGCTTTTGATACTGTTGACCACTCTTTATTGATTCAAAGATTGTCTGTAATCGGTATGGCTCAAGCGTCATGTAATTGGTTAAAAAATTACTTGACAGACAGGACACAAGTCAGGTTTCCTTAATACTATGAAAGGTGTCCTACACGTTTTACTGTCCAACAATGTTGGTCTATCTGACAAAAATGTGAACGTAAATCTTTATTCAGATAATTTTAATTTTTTATTGCTATATGCTAAGTACAGTATATGTTATTCTCCAAAAATCACGTAAAAATGTATCTGATGATTTATTTATGTATTGGATGGTGCCATTGACCGTGTCCCCGCTTATAAATATCTGGGTATCAGGATTGACAAAAAGCTATCTTTCAAAAAGCATGTTGACGAGTTAGTTAAGAAATTAAGAATTAAAATGGGTTTATTTAATAGGATTAGACCATGCATTTCATTACATAGCAGAGGACAAATCATTCAGTCGACATTCATACCGGTCATAGACTATGGCGATATTGTATGTATCTCTCAAACTCTGGACATCGAAGCCAGTTCCATTGCATTTTTTTATTGTTCCCTTCTAATAAAGGGACTGATTTATACTTGGGACACCAGGTGTCTGCAATTAATTATCAGGCAGAACAGAACACAAGCAGTCTCTGGATCTCGTAGGGTAAGAATTGAATACCCCTGGTATATACAGTATGAATGGAGCTGCCACTGTATTGAAGCCATTGGATGCAGTTTATCATCTCCTAAGTGGTGCAGTGGTCTAAGGCACTGCATCTCAGTGCTAGAGGCATCACTACAGACACCCTGGTTCAAATCCAGGCTGTATCACAACTGACATTGATTGGGAGTCCCATAGGGTGGCGCACAATTGGCCCAGCGTCGTCTGAGTTTGGCCGGTGTAGGCCGTCAATGACTTGCCTAGTTTTATTAACCTTTATTTAACAAGGCAAGTCAGTTAAGAACAAATTCTTATATACAATGACAGCCTACATTGTTCTACAGGGTCAGCCATAGTAGTACAAATTAGGGTTAAGCTCAAGGGTTTTCACCTTGTCGTTAAATAAAGGTTAAATAAAATAAAATAAAATCAACACTGAACTGAGCCACTTGCAGAAATTATCTGATGACTCTGCTATAGAGGGCTTACAGTTGACGTACGGGGTGCATTGCAAATGCCCATAAGGCTAATGCTATCATACTGTAGTAGGCCTATGGCTACTGCCATTGCCAGCTGCAAAATGGGTTCATGTTGGCTGATATCCTCAGAAAAGAGTGACAATCAAATACAACTAATTGGAGAGCTGAACAAAAAAGTGATGTTCATTTGGGAATACAACACAGACAAATCAGAGAGATTCCCTTCCTCTCTTTATTGCAGAATTAATCAACATTGACACTAGTTAATCTTATTTCACCTTTATTTAACCAGGTAGGTTTTATTTCAGCTTTATTTAACCAGGTAGGCCAGTTGAGAACAAGTTCTCATTTACAACTGTGACCTGGTCAAGACAAAGCAAAGCAGTGTGACAACAAAACAACACAGAGTTACACATGGGATAAACAAAGGTACAGTCAATAACACAATAGAGAATCTATATACAGAGTGCAAATGTAGTGTAAAATGTAGTAAGGTTAGGAAGGTAGGACAATAAATAGGCCATAGTGGCGAAATAAGTTACAGATAAGCATTAACACTGGAGTGATAGATGTGCAGATGAGATGTGCAAATAGAGATTCTGGAGTGCAAAATGAGCTAAAATAATAAATATGGGGATGAGGTAGTAGGGTGGGCTATTTACAGAAGGGCTATATACAGGTGCAGTGATCGATAAGCAGCTCTGACAGCTGATGCTTAAAGTTATTGAGGGAGATGGTAGTCTCTAGCTTCAAGGATTTTTGCAGTTCGTTCCAGTCATTGGCAGCAGAGAACTGGAAGGAATGGCGGCCAAAGGAGGTGTTGGCTTTGGGGGTGACCATTGAAATATACCTGCTGGAGCGCATGCTACGGGTGGGTGTTGCAATGGTGACCAGCGAGTTGAGATAAGGCATAAGGCACAACGAATATGTAATGAGGGCCAGCCAACGAGAGAATACAGGTCGCAGTGGTGGGTAGTATATGGGGCTTTGGTAACAAAACGGATGGCACTGTCATAGATTACATCCAATTTACTGAGTAGAGTGTTGGAGGCAATTTTGTAAATGACATCGCCGAAGTCAAGGATTGGTAGGATAGTCCGTTTTACAAGGGCATGTTTGGCAGCATGAGTGAAGGAAGCCCTGTTGCGGAATAGGAAGCCGATTCTAGATCTAATCTTGGATCGGAGATGGTCAATATGAGTCTGGAAGTTGAGTTTACAGTCTAACCAGACGCCTAGGTATTTGTAGGTGTCGACGTATTCCAAGTCAGACCCGTCGAGAGTAGTGATGATAGTCCGGTGGGCGGGTGCGGGCAGCGTTCGATTGAAAAGCATGCACTTAGTTTTACTAGCATTTAAGAGCAGTTGGAGGCCACGGAAGGAGTGTTTTATGGCATTGAAGCTCGCCTGAAGGTTAACCAACACAGTGTCCAGAGAGGGGCCAGATGTATACAGAATGGTGTCGTCTGCGTAGAGATGGATCAGAGAGTCACCAGCAGCGAGAGCGACATCGTTGATGTATATAGAGAAGAATTGGCCCAAGAATTGAACCCTGTGGCACCCCCATAGAGACTGCCAGAGGACCGGACAATAGGCCCTCCAATTTGACACACTGAACTCTGTCTGAGAAGTAGTTGGAGAACCAGGCAAGGCAGTCACTTGAGAAACCAAGGCTGTTGAGTCTGCCAATAAGAATGCGGTGATTGACAGAGTCGAAAGCCTTGGCCAGGTCGATGAAGACGGCTGCACAGTACTGTCTTCTATCGATGGCAGTTATGATATCGTTTAGTACCTTGAGCATAGCTGAGGTGCACCCATGACCAGCTCGGAAACCAGATTGCATGGCGGAGAAGGTACGGTGGGATTCGAAGTGATCGGTGATCTGTTTATTAACTTAGCTTTCGAAGACTATGGAAAGGCAGGGCAGGATGGATATAGGTCTGTAACAGTTTGGGTCTAGAGTGTATCCCCCTTTGAAGAGGAGGATGACCGCGGCAGCTTTCCAATCTCTAGGGATCTCAGACGATACGAAAGAGAGGATAGTAATAGGGGTTGCAACAATTTTGGCGGATAATCTTAGAAAGAAAGGGTCCAGATTGTCTAGCCCAGCAGATTTGTAGGGGTCCAGATTTAGCAGCTCTTTCAGAACATCAGCTGTCTGGATTTGGGTGAAGGTGAAGCGGGGGGGGCTTGGGCAGGTTGCTGCGGGGGATACAGAGCTGTTGGCCGGGGTAGGGGTAGCCAGGTGGAAAGCATGCCAGCCGTAGCAAAATGCTTATTGACATTTTCGATAATCGTGGATTTATCGGTGGTGACAGTGTTTCCTAGCCTCAGTGCAGTGGGCAACTGGGAGGAGATGCTCTTATTCTCCATAGACTTTACAGTGTCCCAGAACTTTTTGGAGTTAGTACTACATGATGCAAATTTCTGTTTGAAAAAGCTGGCCTTTGCTTTTCTAACTGACTGTGTGTGTTTGATCCTGACTTCCCTGAAAAGTTGCATATCGCAGGGGCTATTCGATGCTAATGCAGTGCACCACAGGATGTTTTTGTGTTGGTCAAGTGCAGTCAAGTCTGGGGTGAACCAAGGGCTATATCTGTTCTTTGTTCTAAGTTTTTTGAAAGGGGCATGCTTATTTAGGATGGTGAGGAAAGCACTTTTAAAGAACAACCAGGCATCCTCTACTGACGGGATGAGGTCAATATCCTTCCAGGATACCTGGGCCAGACTGATAAGAAAGGCCTGCTCGCAGAAGTGTTTTAGGGAGTGTTTGACAGTGATAAGGGATGGACGTTTGACCACGGACGCATTACGAACGCAGGCAATGAGGCAGTGATCGATGAGATCCTGGTTGAAAACAGAGGAGGTGTATTTGGAGGGCAGGTTATTCAGGATGATATATATGATGGTACCCATGTTTACGGACTTAGGGTTGTACCTGGTAGGTTCCTTGATAATTTGTGTGAGATTGAGGGCATCTATCTTAGATTGAAGGACAGCCGGGGTGTTAAGCATATCCCAGTTTAAGTCACCTAACAGTACAAACTCTGAAGATAGATGGGGGGCAATCAATTCACATATGGAGTCCAGGGCACAGCTGGGGGCTGGGGGGGGGGGTCTGTAACAGGCGGCAACAATGAGAGACTTATTTCTGGAAAGGTGGATTTTTAAGAGTAGAAGCTCAAACTGTTTGGGCACAGACCTGGACAGTATGACAGAACTCTGCAGGTTATCTCTGCAGTAGATTGCAACTCCACCTCCTTTGGCAGTTCTATCTTGACGGGAAATATTGTAGTTGGGGATGGAAATTTCAGAATTTTTGGTGGCCTTCCTGAGCCAGGATTCAGACACAGCTAGGACATCCGGGTTGGCGGAGTGTGCTAAAGCAGTGAATAAATCAAATTTAGGGAGGAGGCTTCTGATGTTAACATGCAAGAAACCAAGTCTCTTGTGGTTACAGAAGTCAGAAAATGAGAGCGCCTGGGGAATAGGTGTAGTACTGGGGGCTACAGGACCTGGGCTGACCTCTACATCACCAGAGGAACAGAGGAGGAGTAGGATAAGTGTATGGCTAAAGGCTTTAAGACCTGGACGTCTAGTGCGTTGGGTACAGAGAATAAAAGGAGCAGATTTCTGGGTCTGGTGGAAAAGATTGAGGGCATAATTTACAGACAAGGATATGGTAGGATGTGAGTTCAGTGGAGGTAAGCCTAAGCATTAGGTAATGATGCATCTCTGGAGACACCAGTTAAGCCAGGTGAGGTCTCTCATGTGGGGGGGGGTGAGACAAAGGAGCTATCTGAGGCATGTTGAGCAATCCGATATCCGAATGCAATCCGACATGCGCTGGGTTGGTAGCGCGCTGCGCGCTGGCCGATATTGTCCCAACGAAAACCTCCATACAGGAGGCGTCTTGAAGCTGTCATTACCAACATTCAGAGCTTGAACCACCCAGTTTATAAAAGGATTTAACTTTATTCTTGAGACATTCATTGGGACCTTTTCATCTGCAGACAGGGTTTCACGGCTCTCTGTATCTGAGGACAGAAAACATCACAAAGAAACTGCATTATACTCAAATTAGACAGCGCTGAATGTTATGTTGCTATATCCCTCTGCCCTCGTAGTTTTTCTCACTAGGCACTGGAACTAGAGAATATTTTCATAATGTCCTCCCACAAAGGTGTTATGAGAGGAGACAATGCTCATCACAGGGATACAACTGAGTCCTTTGTGAAATGATGTTAGGCCAATTACTTGGACCTGAATGTACTGAAGACCATGGAGCTAGTGGTAGGTTTTAGAAAAAATAAAGATGTTTTTAATCCCATTTCTATTAATGGTGAAGATAATGGTACTGTTGACTCGTGGGTGTAATAGTGGACAACAAACTTAACTGGAAGGAGAACTCTCACAGTGTTTACAAAAAATACCAATCCAGACTGTACTTTTAACGGAAGCTTAGATATTTTAATATATGTGACAAAAGGCTTTGCACGTTCTATAGCAGTGTCCTGGCAAGGCAAGTGCTAGGGAATTTAGATAAGCAGGACTTGAGCTTGACAGAATCATCAAGAAAGCCAGTTCTACAATTGGCTGCAGCCTGGAACCAATGCAGGACGTGTTCATAAAAAGGCTGCAAGCAAAAACACACATGATCATGGTCAATGACACACCCACTCCACAGCAGTCTAATGCAACACAGGAGCAGCTTCAGTAGAAGGTTCATCCTGCCCAGAAGTTCCACAGAGAGGTTTAGACAATCATTTTTACCCATGAGGCTTTTTAACGAGTGTAATTGATAAACAGTTTTATGAGGTCTTCCTATTTAACAATGTTGTTGCTTGTTTTCCCCAGAGTAGGGTAGAGAACAGAATTTGAATAATACTATTGTTTTAGATATACTATGGTGCATGTGCCTTTGTGTCTTAATACTGTATTTGGTGTTGTTTATCATGTGTTGGGATTAATAAAATAGTACTCTACTCTCTACTCTACTCATAGCGTACTACGCCTTATTACGGCCGATAAGTATGGGCGATTATTGCATACTGTATCAGGAAGTAGGCTGGCCCTGTATGAAATCTCGTAGATTTACAGTGGCAAGAAAAAGTATGTGAACCCTTTGGAATTACCTGGATTTCTGTATAAATTGGTTTTAGAATTTGATCTGATCTTCATCTAAGTCACAACAATAGACCAACACAGTCTGCTTAAACTAATAACACACAAAAAATTCTACGTTTTCATGTCTTTATTGAACACACTGTGTAAACATTCCCAATGCAGGGTGGGAAAGTATGTGAACCCTTGGATTTAATAACTGGTTGACCCTCCTTTGGCAGCATTAATCTCAACCAAACATTTTCTGTAGTTGCGGATCAGACCTGCACAGCGGTCATGCCACAGCATCTCAATCGGGTTGAGGTCAGGACTCTGACTGGGCCGCTCCAGAAGGCATATTTTCTTCTGTTGTTGATTTACTTCTGTGTTTTGGGTCATTTCATTTTTTTTTTAATTCATTTTTCCGTCGATGATAGCAAGCTGTCCAGGCCCTGAGGCAGCAAAGCAGCCCCAAACCATGATGCTCCCTCCACCATGTTTGGATGAGGTTTTGATGTTGGTGTGCTGTGCCTTTTTTTCTCCACACATTTTGTGTTCCTTCCAAACAATTCAACTTTAGTTTCATTTGTCCACAGAATATTTTGCCAGTAGTGCTGTGGAACATCCAGGTGCTCTTTTGGGAACTTCAGACATGCAGCAATGTTTTTTTTGGACAGCAGTGGCTTCTTCTGTGGTATCCTCCCATGAACACCATTCTTGTTTATTGTTTTACGTATCGTAGACTCGTCAACAGAGATGTTAGCATGTTCCAGATATTTCTGTAAGTCTTTAGCTGACACTCTAAGATTCTTCTTAACCTCATTGAGCCTTCTGCTCTGTGCTCTTGCAGTCATCTTTGCAGGACGGCCACTCCTAGGGAGAGTAGCAACAGTGCTGAACTTTATCCATTTACAGACAATTTGTCCTACCGTCGACTGATGAATATCAAAGCTTTTAGAGATACTTTTGTAACCCTTTCCAGCTTTATGCAAGTCAAAAATTCTGAGATCTGTTTTGTTCGAGGCATGGTTCACATCAGGCAATGCTTAGTAAACTCAAATTTTGTGAGTGTTTTGTATAGGGCAGGGCAGCTCTAACCAACATCTCCAATCTCGTATCATTGATTGGACTCCAGTTTAGCTGACTCCTGACTCCAATAAGCTTTTGGAGAAGTCATTAGCCTAGGGGTTCACATACTTTTTCCAACCTACACTGTGAATGTTTAAATTATGTATTCAACATAGACAAGAAAAATACAATAATTTGTGTTATTAGTTTAAGCACACTGTGTTTGTCTATTGTTGTGACTTAGATGAAGATCAGGTAAACTGAGCATCGACCAAGATGGCTGCTTCGCAACTAGCTCATAGGAAACTCTGCTGTATTTTGTTTGTTTATGTACTTTTTTAAAAACATTATTAGCTCAGGAATTGTTTTGTGCCATTACATACAGGCGGGAAGAACTATTGGACATTAGAGCGGTGGTAACTCACCTGAACCAGCAGCATTACGACCAGGGTTACGACTTCCCCGGAGCAGATCCTTTGTTCGCTCTCCCCAGTGCAATTGAACTTATTCCAGATGCCGACCCAAAACAACAACGCCGGCGACGGAGAGGTACTCGGGGCGGCCTCCTGGTCAAACTCAGGAAGTGTGCACATCACCCACCGCTTCCGAGTATTTTACTTGCTAATCTCTGGATAATAAGGTTAATGAGCTCAGGACGAGAGTTGCTTTTCAGCGAGACACAGAAACATGACGTTCTGGAAAGTTTCTGTCTGACTCCGTAAAGCTTGTTGGGTTCTCAGTACATCACGCCAACAGGAATAAACATCTCTCCAGAAAGCAGAAGGGTGGAGGTATGTGTTTTATGATTAAAAATGTGATAACATACAGAAACTCCCGAGGGAATTTTCTGCAATCATTGAGACAGCCATATATATCCCCCCTCAAGCTGATGCCACGTCGGCCCTCAAAGAACTTCATTGGACTTTATGTAAACTGGAAACCACATATCCTGAGGCTGCATTTATTGTAGCAGGGGATTTTAACAAGGCACATTTTTTTTTTAAAACTCCCAAAATTATATCAACACATCGACTGTCGTACTCGCGGTGCTAACACACTCTGCCATTGTTACACTTCTTTCCAAAATGCATATAAGGCCCTCCCCCACCCCCCATTCGGCAAATCAGACCACGATTCCATCTTGCTCATCCCCTCCTATAGGAAGAAACTCAAACAGGAAGTACCCGTGATTAGGTGTATTCAACGCTGGTCTGACCAATTGGAATCCACGCTTTAAGATTGTTTTAATCACGCGGACTGGGGCATGTTCAGGTTAGCTTCATATAATAATATTGACATATATGCAGACACGGTGAATGAGTTTATAAGGAAGTGCATAGGAGATGTTGTACCCACTGTGACTATTAAAACATACCCCAACCCGAAACCGTGGAAAGATGGGAGCTTTTGTGCAAAACTGAAGGTGCGAACCACCGCATTTTACCAGGGCAAGACGACTGGGAATATGGAAGAATACAAACAGTGCAGTTATTTCCTCCGCAGTGCAATCAAGCAGGCTAAACGTCAGTATAGGGATCAAGTTGAGTCACAGTCCAACGGCTCAGACAGGAGACGCATGTGGCAGAGTCTACAGACAATCACGGATTATAAAAGGAAAACCAACCAACTTTCACCAGACGCGGACACGTCTTGCTTCCGGACAGGCTGAACACCTTCTTTGCTCGCTTTGAGGATAACACAGTGCCACCGACGCAGCCACTACCAAGGACTGTGGGCTCTCCTTCTCAGTGGCTGACGTGAGTAATATATTTAAGCGTGTTAACCCTCGCAAGGCTGCTGGCCCAGATGGTATCCCTAGCCGCGTCCTCAGAGCATGCACAGATCAGCTGGCTGTTGTGTTTACAGATATATTCAATCTCTCCCTATCCCTGTCTGTTGTCCCCACATGCTCCAAGATGGCCACCATTGTACCTGTACCTAAGAAAGCAAAGGTAACTGAACTAAATGACTATCGCCCCGTAGCTCTCACCTCTGTCATGAAGTGCTTTGAGAGACTAGTCAAGGATCACATCACCTCCACCTTACCAGCCACCCTAGACCCACTTCAATTTGCTTACCGCCCCAATAGATCCACAGCTGATGCAATCGCCATCACATTACACACTGCCCATCTGGATAAGAGGCATACCCACCCTGAGCATCTGGATCCTGGACTTCCTGACAGGTCTTCCCCAGGTGGTGATCCTCAACACAGGGGCCCCACAAGGGTGCGTGCTCAGCCCCCTCCTGTACTCCCTGTTCACCCATGACTGTGTGGCCAAGCACTCCTCCAACTCAATCATCAAGTTTGCATACGACACAACAGTAGTAGGCTTGATTACCAACAACGATGCCTATAGACACTGATTAGAAATCACAGGCCACTTTAAGGAATAGAACACTAGCCACTTTAATAATGTATCTGTATCTGCATCACTCATCTCTATGTATAAACTGCACTCTACACTATTCTACAGTATCTTAGTCACTCTAATTGTGTACATATTGCATCACCCATCTCATATGTATATACTGTATTGTACTCTATACTACACCACTGACTGTTAAACAACCATCTCCAGCACATCAGAGGCTGCTGCCTATAGACATAGATTAGAAATCACCGGCCACTTTAAGGAAATAAAACACTAGTCACTTTAATAATGTTTCTGTATCTTGCACTACTCATCTCATATGTTTAAACTGTATGCTATACTATCTTTCAGTATCTTAGTCACTTAATTGTGTTTATATACTTCATCACCAATCTCTTATGTGTATACTGTATACTATAAAGCTTACTATGCCATTGTATCTTAGTCCAATGCCACCCTGACATTTATATATATATTCTCAATCCATTCCTTACTTAGTTTTATGTGTATTGGGTATATGTTGTGAAACTGTTAGATATTACTGCACTGTCGGAGCTAGAAGCACAAATATTTCGCTACACCCGCAATAACATCTGCTAACCACGTGTATGTGACCAATACATTTGATTTGATTTGATCACATTTTATGACCAATTTATGCAGCAATCCAGGTAATTCCAAATGGTTCACATACGTTTTCTTGCCACTGTAGGCTTCCATTTGACATTCTAGTCATTTAGCAGACACTCTTATGCAGAGTGACTTACAGTTAGGGTATTCATCTGAAGGTAACTAGGTGGCAAAACCACATATCACAGTCATAGTAAGTAAACGTTTCCTCAATAAAGTAGCTTTCAACAAAGTCAGATCAATGGATTGCACTCTTTTTGTTTATAAAGCCCTTCTGCTTCACTTCACTGTTAACTTAAAGACGTTCGAGATAGCAGACCCGGTCTCAGGGATGGCTATCTCTGGGACCGGGGACTCTTCACTAACTCTTCACTAAGTTAGATAAATCTGCTTTTTGTTTTTTTGCACCTGGAATGGTCTCAAAGGCTCTCTAAAGTTGGATGAATTGGTGCCTTTAGGGCTAAGTCAAAAGGCTGATTGAGGACCTTTTTACTGAAAAATGTGATTGTTTTGTTTTTTGTGTATTGATGTGTATATTGTTGTGAATATTGATGTGTATATTGATGTGTATAGTGAGGTGTGTAGTGTATATTGGTCAGTGGCAGTTGGTGCTGTTTAAGATTAGGGAGGACAATTCGTTTTTTTAATGAACATGGCCTTATTACTATTACAGCATATTGGATGACTGTCATTCATATTCCGTTCACCCAGCTCAATGTAACATGGATAGGTTTAGGCCACTACATGATACTCTAGTTATCCCTGTACCCATCATGAGGTTGCTACAACCAAGCCTACAAAAGACGTAGTTGCACAGGTCAAGAGACATTGTAGTAATCTAGGTGACACATTCAATAATGTAATCATTAGTCTAAACAGTTCCGGTTTGCAACTAAAATTAGAAATTCTATTTGACAAATTCAGGCAGGTCCTTCCCCGTTTAGTTTGCTTCCGTTTAAGAAACGTTTTGCAACAGAATCGGCAGAATGAATACACCCCATCATCACTGTACTCGTTGTATAATTTCTTCTCACTCTCCTCCTCTCACTTTTTTTCCTTTGCTTGAGGACTTCAGTGCACAACACAATAGCTGTCTGTGACCAGGCGCAAAAACCTCTCCAAGCCAAACCTTCATACCATAACCGCTAACTGCTATACAGCCTATTAACGTTATAGTCAACAAACTAGAACTAACACGTTAATAAACCCACAATCCATGTGTACAATCACACAGTATAGTGTACAGCAATCTGTTTAGCAGTTACACCGGCAGGCTTACCTTGACCTTGACTCCGAGGAGCCTCCTGTATTGATGTGTATTGATGAGGTATTGATGAGGTATTCTGAATTAAGCCCAGCCCTGGTGTGTGTGTGTGTGTGTGTGTGTGTGTGTGTGTGTGTGTGTGTGTGTGTGTGTGTGTGTGTGTGTGTGTGTGTGTGTGTGTGTGTGTGTGTGTGTGTGTGTGTGTGTGTGTGTGCAGGGCCTGCTGAAGGTTGCAATTGACAACGCGCGGGCCCAGGAGAAGCAGGTGCAGCTGGAGAAGACGGAGCTAAAGATGGAGCTGTTCAGGGAAAGAGAGCTCCGGGAGACCTTGGAGAAACAGCTCGCTATTGAACAGAAGAACAGAGGTACGGACTGAGAGAGTGTGTGTGTGTGTCTGTGTGTGTGTGTGTGTGTGTGTGTGTGTGGTTTGCATGCTTCAGAGCTCATTAAAACATTTTAACACACACACCTAAATAATGAACATGGTCAAATATACACTGCTGTGTGTTTCTGTGCCACTGCTTCCAATGAACCACTTAGTATTGTCCCCCACCACTGCGAGAGATCAGATCATTATGGATACATTGTATGGATAGAATTATCAAAATGAATGATTCATCATCATTCTAAATAAAAGTGACACAAAAAAAGTTAACACGCTTGTGTTATATAAAGAGCTGCTCAAGTTTAATAATATACTAGATTTTTTTAAACGAGCCAATTACATAAAACAATTTTCTAAGGCCCTCCAGCAGTTTGCTGCTTTGAATTCAATATAGTTTGCTAAGAATTCAGGCAAAGTCTAATTTCCAGCACAAGCCAGCCCTAGTGTTCTCAATCTCCCTTTGACATCAATTAATGATTTTGAGGGAGAGTCCCATGATAGAATTTCGTCCTAAATGTTACCTTAAAAACGTCTTACATTTCCCGCAGACTCTGCTGTTTGCCACGTGTCTGCCCTGTAGTTTTTTTTTCCACAATAGCCGCTTGTAAATAACAATGTATTTCTAATTGACTTGTTTGGATAGAAAAGCAATTTGAGACACATGTCCTTTTCCCTCAGCAATAATCCAGAAGCGCTTGAAGAAGGAGAAGAAGGCTAAGAGGAAACTTCAGGAGGCTCTGGAGTACGAGTCCAAGAGGAGGGAGCAGGCCGAGCATTCCCTCAAACAGCCCTCACCCTCAGAAGGCCTGCGCTCACTCAACGGTTACTTGTGTTTTTTATTAACTCTTTATGTTACACTCTACTTAAAAATCGAATCAATCTTTATTTAAAGTGCATTTTTTAAAAGTTAATTTAAAATCGCAACACACTTTACAGTGAAACAAAAAATAACGGAGGAGGTTAAAGAAACAGATGGCAGCAATAAAGCAAAAACAGGTTCTAAAATGAAACAAACAAAAAAACTGTATCCGTATGTTTTCTGTATGTATTTCACTGTTTACAGCAAATACATTTGCTACTTGTTGATCATATAGTGCTGGACTGTACTGCATTGTACTCCACTGTATTGTACTGGACTGTACTGCATTGTACTCCACTGTATTGTACCTGACTGTACTGCATTGTATTCCTCTGTACTGTACTGGACTGCATTCTACTCCACTGTACTGTACTGTACTGTACTGTACTAAATTGTACTCCACTGTATTGTACTGGACTCCACTGTACTCCACTGTACTCTACTGTACTGCATTGTACTCCACTGTACTGCACTGTGCTGTACTCTACTCTACTGTACTGTACTGTACTGCATTGTACTCCACTGTACTGCACTGTGCTGTACTCTACTCTACTGTACTGTACTGCATTGTACTCCACTGTACTCTACTGTACTGTACTCTTGTTACTGTACTGCATTGTACTCAACGGTACTGTACTGGACTCTACTGGACTCTACTGCATTGTACTCCACTGTACTGTACTGTACTGTACTGTACTGGACTCTACTGGAACTACTGCATTGTACTCTACTGTACTGTACTGCATTGTACTCCACTGTACTGTACTGTACTGTACTCCACTGTACTGTACTGTACTGTACTCTACTGTACTGTACTGTACTGTACTCTACTGTACTGTACTGCATTGTACTCCACTGTACTGTACTGTACTGCATTGTACTCTACTGTACTGGACTGTACTGTACTGTACTCCATTGTACTGTACTGGACTGTACTGTACTGCATTGTACTCCACTGTACTGTACTGTACTGCATTGTACTGTACTGGACTGGACTGTACTGCATTGTACTCCACTGTACTGTACTGTACTGTACTGTACTCCATTGTACTCTACTGTACTGGACTGGACTGTACTGTACTGTACTGCATTGTACCCACTGTACTCTACTGTACTGTACTGGACTGTACTCTACTGTACTGTACTGTACTGTACTGGACTGCATTGTACTCCACTGTACTGTACTGGACTCTACTGCATTGTACTCCACTGTACTGTACTGGACTCTACTGCATTGTAGTCCTCAGTACTGTACTGGATATATTCACACTCCACTGTACTGTACTGTACTCTACTGTACTGTACTGCATTGCACTCCACTGTACTGTACTGTACTGTACTGTACTGTACTGGACTCTACTGGACTCTACTGCATTGTACTCCACTGTACTGGACTCTACTGGACTCTACTGCATTGTACTCCACTGTACTGTACTGTACTGTACTGGACTCTACTGGACTCTACTGCATTGTACTCCACTGTACTGGACTGTACTGTACTGTACTGGACTCTACTGGACTCTACTGCATTGTACTCCACTGTACTGTACTGTACTGGACTCTACTGCATTGTACTGGACTGTACTCTACTGGACTCTAGTGCATTGTACTCCACTGTACAGTACTGCATTGTACTCTACTGTACTGTACGGTACTGCATTGTACTCCACTGTACTGTACTCCACTGTACTGTACGGTACTGCATTGTACTCCACTGTACTGTACTATACTGCATTGTACTCCACTGTACTGTACTGTACTCCACTGTACTGTATTGTACTGCATTGTACTCCACTGTACTGTACTCCACTGTACTGTACTGCATTGTACTCCACTGTACTGTACTGTACTGTATTGTATTGTACTGCATTGTACTCCACTGTACTGGACTGTACTGTACTGTATTGTACTGCATTGTACTCCACCCTACTGTATTGTACTGCATTGTACTCCACTGTATTGGACTGTACTGTACTGTATTGTACTGCATTGTACTCCACTGTACTGTATTGTACTGCATTGTACTCCACTGTACTGTATTGTACTGCATTGTACTCCACTGTACTGGACCGTACTGTACTGTATTGTACTGCATTGTACTCCACTGTACTGGACTGTACTGTACTGTATTGTACTGCATTGTACTCCACTGTACTGTATTGTACTGCATTGTACTCCACTGTACTGTATTGTACTGCATTGTACTCCACTGTACTGGACTGTACTGTACTGTATTGTACTGCATTGTACTCCACTGTACTGTATTGTACTGCATTGTACTCCACTGTACTGTATTGTACTGCATTGTACTCCACTGTACTGTATTGTACTGCATTGTACTCCACTGTACTGGACTGTACTGTACTGTATTGTACTGCATTGTACTCCACTGTACTGTACTGTACTCTCTTCTTCCCTCGCCTCCTTTGTTTTGAGCCCTAGCTAAAGACACAATATATTGCAGTTACACTCGATCACAGTGTTGTGGTAACAACTCATATAGTGTTATTGAGTTGTTGTCTTTACATTTTGTAAGTTAGAGTAAACTAAATCTAACTGTTGAATCATTTAGTGTGTTCTTGTATCCATTATTTTTCAAATAATGTTTTTCGCTTACAGCCAATTGAGTTTTTCAGTGTGACTGCTCCATGTGAAGGATGTTTAACAGCAGTTCTGTTATATCCCTCTGGTCTCCCAGACTCACTGACCCAAGAGACGGAGAGTGACCGCAGCGCTGGAAGAACAGATGCTGAGAGGACAATACAAGGTACATGAACCTGAGGAGAACATAAATCTCTCTCTCGCTCTCTTTCTCTCTCTCTCTTTCACTCTCTCTATTCTTCATCTCTCTATTTATCGTTCTTCCTCTGTCCGTCCGTCCGTCCGTCCGTCCGTCCGTCTGTCTGTAACTAACAGCTTGCCATCCGGCTCATACAGCTCTGGGTCAAGATCGCATTGCTTTCACCAGACATAATATTAGTATTTTATTATAGGGAGTGTGTTTTACCTTTATTTAAGGAGGGAGTCATGCTGAGACCACAGCATGAATACATAAATAATACATCATAATAAATACATATCTATATTCACGTCATTTACACAATACATGAAAAGCAAATACAAAAAATGCATCTATCTACAAGACTTCAAGGAGGGCCAGCCTACTTTCTGATGCAAAATGAAAGGATGTGTACTGAACCTATCCCCCGTAATAAAGCTCAATGCGCTATTTGTATTTGTATTTATTAGGGATCCAAGGCAGCAGCTACTCTTCCTGGGGTCCAATACATTAAAGCACTTCCATTACATATAAAACTAAAGATCAAACAGTACATCATATAACATTATTACACCACTACATACAGTTGAAGTCGGAAGTTTACATACACCTTACATACGCCAAATACATCTAAACTCAGTTTTTCACAATTTCTGACATTTAATCCTGGTAAATATTCTCTGTCTTAGGTCAGTTAGGATCACCACTTTATTTTAAGAATGTGAAATGTCAGAAGTTTACTTGGGTCAAATGTTTTGTGTAGCCTTCCACAAGAATCCCACAATAAGTTGGGTGAATTTTGGCCCATTCCTCCTGACAGAACTGGTGTAACTGAGTCAGGTTTGTAAGCCTCCTTGCTCGCACACGCTTTTTCAGTTCTGTCCACAAATTTTCTATAGGATTGAGGTCAGGGCTTTGTGATGGCCACTCCAATACCTTGACTTTGTTGTATGCTTGGGGTCATTGTCCATTTGGAAGACTAATTTGCGACAAAGCTTTAACTTCCTGACTGATGTCTTGAGATGTTGCTTCAATATATCCACATAATTTTCCTTCGTCATGATGCCATCTATTTTGTGAAGTGCACCAGTCTCTCCTGAAGCAAAGCACCCATACAACATGATGCTGCCACCCCTGTCCTTCACGGTTGGGATGGTGTTCTTCGGCTTGCAAGCGTCCCCCTTTTTCCTCCAAACATAACAATGGTCATTATGGCCAAACAGTTTATTTTTGTTTCATCAGACCACAGGACATTTCTACAAAAAGTAAGATCTTTGTCCCCATGTGCAGTTGCAAACCGTAGTCTGGCTTTTTTTATGGGGTTTTGGACAGTGGCTTCTTCCTTGCTGAGTGGCCTTTCAGGTTATGTCGATATAGGACTCGTTTACTGTGGATATAGATACTTTTGTACCGGTTTCCTCCAGCATCTTCACAAGGTCCTTTGCTGTTGTTCTGGGATTGATTTGCACTTTTCGCACAAAAGTACGTTGATCTCTAGGAGACAGAACGCGTCTCCTTCCTGAGCGGTATGACGGCTGTGTGGTCCCATGGCACTCTATTCCCTATGTAGTGCACTACTTTTTTGACCAGGCCACATAAGGCCCTCGTCAAAAGTAGTGCACTACATATGGAATAGGGTATCATTTGGGATGCAGAGGGTGGATAGTCTTTAGAAGTGATCACCACCCCCTCCTTCCTCCATGAGAGGAAGTCTGTTTACCTAAGAACACGACACCTCTCACTTCTTTATTAATATCATAACGTCTTCTTCTAAAAACCCTAACAGTGTCTCCCCCTCCCCTCCTTTCCCTCCCCTCCTTTCCCTCTCCTCCCTTCCCTCTCCTCCCTAACAGTGTCTCCCCCTCCCCTCCTTTCCCTCCCCTCCTTTCCCTCCCCTCCTTTCCCTCTCCTCCCTTCCCTCTCCTCCCTAACAGTGTCTCCCCCTCCCCTCCCTTCCTTCCCTCTCCTCCCTAACAGTGTCTCCCCCTCCCCTCCCTTCCTTCCCTCTCCTCCCTAACAGTGCCTCCCCCTCCCCTCCCTTCCTTCCCTCTCCTCCCTAACAGTGTCTCCCCCTCCCCTTCCCTCCCCTCCCATCCCCTCCTTTAACTCCTCCCTAACAGTATACAGTAATCACCCTCCTGTCCTACCAGCCTAGTATACAGTAATCACCCTCCTGTCCTACCAGTCTAGTATACAGTAATCACCCTCCTGTCCTACCAGCCTAGTATATAGTAATCACCCTCCTGTCCTACCAGCCTAGTATACAGTAATCACCCTCCTGTCCTACCAGTCTAGTATACAGTAATCACCCTCCTGTCCTACCAGTCTAGTATACAGTAATCACCCTCCTGTCCTACCAGCCTAGTATACAGTAATCACCCTCCTGTCCTACCAGCCTAGTATACAGTAATCACCCTCCTGTCCTACCAGTCTAGTATACAGTAATCACCCTCCTGTCCTACCAGCCTAGTGTACAGTAATCACCCCCCTGTCCTACCAGCCTAGTATATAGTAATCACCCTCCTGTCCTACCAGCCTAGTATACAGTAATCACCCTCCTGTCCTACCAGCCTAGTGTACAGTAATCACCCTCCTGTCCTACCAGCCTAGTATACAGTAATCACCCTCCTGTCCTACCAGCATAGTATACAGTAATCACCCTCCTGTCCTACCAGTCTAGTATACAGTAATCACCCTCCTGTCCTACCAGCCTAGTATACAGTAATCACCCTCCTGTCCTACCAGCCTAGTGTACAGTAATCACCCTCCTGTCCTACCAGCCTAGTATACAGTAATCACCCTCCTGTCCTACCAGCCTAGTGTACAGTAATCACCCTCCTACCAGCCTAGTGTACAGTAATCACCCTCCTACCAGCCTAGTGTACAGTAATCACCCTCCTACCAGCCTAGTATACAGTAATCACCCTCCTACCAGCCTAGTGTACAGTAATCACCCTCCTGTCCTACCAGCCTAGTATACAGTAATCACCCTCCTGTCCTACCAGCCTAGTATACAGTAATCACCTTCCTGTCCTACCAGCCTAGTATACAGTAATCACCCTCCTGTCCTACCAGCCTAGTGTACAGTAATCACCCTCCTGTCCTACCAGCCTAGTATACAGTAATCACCCTCCTGTCCTACCAGCCTAGTATACAGTAATCACCCTCCTGTCCTACCAGCCTAGTGTACAGTAATCACCCTCCTGTCCTACCAGCCTAGTATACAGTAATCACCCTCCTGTCCTACCAGCCTAGTATACAGTAATCACCCTCCTGTCCTACCAGCCTAGTATACAGTAATCACCCTCCTGTCCTACCAGTCTAGTATACAGTAATCACCCTCCTACCAGCCTAGTGTACAGTAATCACCCTCCTACCAGCCTAGTGTACAGTAATCACCCTCCTACCAGCCTAGTGTACAGTAATCACCCTCCTACCAGCCTAGTCTACAGTAATCACCCTCCTACCAGCCTAGTATACAGTAATCACCCTCCTGTCCTACCAGCCTAGTATACAGTAATCACCCTCCTACCAGCCTAGTGTACAGTAATCACCCTCCTACCAGCCTAGTGTACAGTAATCACCCTCCTACCAGCCTAGTCTACAGTAATCACCCTCCTACCAGCCTAGTGTACAGGAATCACCCTCTTACCAGCCTAGTGTACAGTATCACCCTCTTACCAGCCTAGTGTACAGTAATCACCCTCCTGTCCTACCAGCCAAGTGTACAGTAATCACCCTCCTGTCCTACCAGCCTAGTGTACAGTAATCACCCTCCTGTCCTACCAGCCTAGTGTACAGTAATCACCCTCCTGTCCTACCAGCCTAGTATACAGTAATCACCCTCCTGTCCTACCAGCCTAGTATACAGTAATCACCCTCCTGTCCTTAAGAGGCCAAATGTTAAAATTTTCAATAGTGAGATTACAGAATATCAATAAATGTGAATTAAGTTTTTGTGATAGTAACCAGCTATGGACACAGTATGTCACGAGAACTCTGTAAATCTCTTGAAAGCCTCTAACAAACGTACCATTTCCACCCCAATGTCTCTCTATGTCTCGGGTCTGACATTGTGTCATGTCAGACTGCCAAGCAGCAACACATCGCTCTCCTCAAGCTGTCGCCGCTTCGTCTTTTGGTGTGTTTTTCCCTTTTAAATTGAATTATTTAGGTGCACTGCAAGAGAGAGGGAAGGGCTGCTTAAAGCACAGGAATACGGAGGTAATAAACGTCACGCTCCTGAGCTGCACTTAATAGATGCTTTTACCAGCTCCGCGTCAGAGGCAGCGCTGCTCGCTTGGGCATACCACTAAGACATGAGCGTTTGAAAATGGACAAAGCTCATTAGGTGTCTGGAGATAGCATCAGAGAGGAATGGCTCTGCCATTTTCAATAAACACTCCTTCCATACAGGAAGTGTCATTTGTAAAGTGCTTTACATCATAAGTGCAATATTATGTTCAAACAAGCATGTCAGTTGAGATGTCTTAAACGTATGTGACGTGCAGTTGTGCAGTCAGGCAGTGTTGAATATCACGGTTCCTCATACGATTTGCCTTTTGTCAATGATTAAATATGTAGACGGGTTGTATTGGCCTGGTTGTACTCCCCTATGTTAATTAATGAGACAGAGAAATGCTACTGCTCGATTAGACAGATTGATCCAACAGATCATGCAAATCATTTAAGCAACAAGTATAGACTTGACGTTGTAGGACAGACAATATTCATATCTGTTGTTAAATCTACAGTTGTGAGTGGTACTGTAACTTTTACTGGTACTGTAACTTAGATTTTTCCAGCAAATAGGGACATTGGAAGAGTATTGGATAAGAGTAGTTCCATGTGTCGGAAGATGTTTTTCCAGATTTTGTCAAACCAGTATTCAAATATTTAATGTAACATTGTTATTAAGTTAGTAGTCTCTTTAGACAGACAGGTTGCCTCCCACAATGTACCGATGCTCCAGATAGAAGTTCCCGGCATCATTTGGGACATATTTGGAAATGGGTTGTGGTGACCACTGCCGTAGCCGCAATTTCTTTTTTTTACGCTTTCTAAATGTCCAAGTGAATCTGACATCCTCCCCAGACCTAGTGCTCTTGTTCCTAGGTCTGCGTTTCCGAGTCTATTCAGTTAGCTTATTGTGGGGAAACCTCACAGGAGCTGGCAACCAGTGTGTGTTTTTGTGAAATAAAATGTTTTTGTCAGCATGGCCAGTACGCTATTGCTAATCCCTGTCTCCTTTGTATTTGACATTTTTTTCAGATGGAAGACTGTTCTTGAAAACCACAGTGATGTACTGATAAGAAGATGATGAGGAGCGCTAAAGGGGAAAACAATCCCAGGAAGATCCTCAAGAGCCCTTATCCAGGCAGATATAGTAGCAGAAAGAAGTATCGCTGCGTGTACTGTAGCAGTTCAATGAAAGTGTGTTTGGAGAAAAATGTTTTTCACAGATATCAACATAATATAGTCGCTAAAGCAGGTTTTGATGCATTGAGGTTGATTGTTTTCTAAGAACAAACACATTTTTAACACAGTAAAAATGTACCAAGGGGTACACTGTTGGTAATATCTCATATAAATTCACAGCATTGAAGATTTTTTATACTGTATTTCAACCAGCGAGAAAGCTTTGAACATGGTCAGACTCAGAGGTTTTGTTTTGTATTTCAAGTTTAATTCCAAGATGTAAAAAAATATAAAGCTTGGAAAGAACCTGCGGAAAAATATATAATTTATCCGTATCTTGATCAAAAGAGACAACTGAGATTTGATTCTAATGTTTCTAATTTAGAATTAAATACCATTTCCTTTTTACTATTGTATATACCAGAACAGACGATAATGATAGCATAACTCACTCTATCAGAAGCAGAGTTGATTAATATGGTATATGTATATAAAGTTAAGAGGTGGTATTGGGTATGCAGTAGATGTATTCGGAAGACAAAACCAACATTATATGAATTTATAGTTTGTTTTTGCTTCATTTCTGAGCCATCATTCTTTCAAATAGCTGCCGTTTTTGGTGAGAAAGCATGCAGGCATGTAAATGTTTGTTCTGGAATTATGATATTTAAATCCTATAATATGCTAAATAAATACATAGGGTTGATTCACATCAGCCCAACTGATTTCGAAATGTACACTTTTGCTGTCAATAGTAACCCTTTGCAACAGGTAATAATGTTTTTTATTTAAACACTTTGTTTTTAAGCAAATTTCCCAGACACCTTTGTTCCTAATGTGTGGCTATTAACTTGTTACATGTACTGTTGGTAATCGCATATTGTCACTTGGTAATGAATCTCCTCTTTCAAGCCAATTTATTCAGATGTCACATACAGATATAGGATCTTAATATGACCAGTTTCCCAAGGCAGGAAAATAATCCTGCAGCAATAGGAAATGTGAATGATTGTGTGGATTATAATTAATGGGAATGTTTGTATGGGATTGATACATGTTTTGTTAGTGCAAATCAAGTCTGACATTTTAAAGTGGAAATTTAGAACTTTAGAATAATTTTTAAACCTTGAAGACTCAACAAGTTTGCATTTCATGCTGTGCAGGACATTTCATGCAACAGCAGGGTGATCAAATTATGATCCTACATGTGTACAGACAATGCACCAGATAGAATGACTATAGGAAACAATTAGCCAACCCTCTCCGTTGTAGAATATTTGTTTCAAAACTCAAGCAAAGTACCCTCACAAAATCAGTGATGTACAGTGTGTTAATGCCATCAGAATGCAGCAAAAAGAAGACATTTTACTTTTTCGAGAGATGTGATTTATTTGTATTCAAACTGAAGGTTGAAAAGTTTTGCACATCAGGTGAGTCAACTCCTATGCAGTATGTATGAGTTGATTTCTGTCATGTACTGTAACAGGGACAGGCTGTGTGTTTGAAAAAATGTAAGGAAAAGAGAGTGTCCCATGTTCACACTTTGTTATTTTATTTAGAAAGTTTGTTGCGATGGAGTTCGTAGGTTTGTTGTTGACCTGTTGCTAATAACATGTAGCTACGCATAGCACCCTTCATTGTACTTCAACTTTAAATAAACTTCAAATGTTGATGATAACCAATGTGAGTTAATTTAGTTAATTTTGAAAAACATCTGGATGGGTCACTACTGTCTAGACATGTACACATGTTCATGAAATACAATAGATGGCTGTAATGATGCCCAGTAGCCTGGAGAATAGAACGAGTCAAAAGGTTAAAAAACAGCAACAGAACGTTGGCTAAGCTGGAACACTAGTGCGATTCCATAGCAAATGAATGGAATCGACTGGAATGATGCTTAGAATTCAATTTTGCCTAAACCACACAAAAAAATGTATCCCTTTTCATATTACCACTACAATCTGTTCTTAGGACGAAAAAAATAAAATAACTTGTGTAGAAAGTAAACATCCGCACCTCAATGGTGTCAACTGTGCTTATGTCTGCATAACCAGGAAGGAGGGAAAAAAATGACTATTTCTGGTCTAGTGAACGATGACAACCAAGCTCGCTGCCCAGACTTACATCATTAAGTTTGCTTCTCCATAGGAAAACAATAGGCGGAGCTCAGTGTTCCAAGGGCAGAAAGTATTTTGGGGCTAGCATTTTGATGAAAACAGAGCTCACTGCCCAGACTTACATCGTTACAAAAAGGAGATTCTCATGATTAAAATGGTGCCCGACTTGAAAAAATCAAAATATACACATTGTGAGATATTTGGCGAAATAGACAGATATAAATATATTTCCCTATAGGAAACAATGGGACGACCTCAGAGTTCCATGAGTAATGTTTAGTTGTTGTTTACACTTTAACTACAAACAGCGTGGACAGGTCTCATTGCCAACAATAGCGAAGCAGGCATTGTGATGTAGAACAATAAACTGGGAATAGAATGTTTGGAAGGTGAGTTGGTGCCACGGTGCTCAATAGAAGTAATAGTACCCGGAAGTGTGAAAAATGCCCTAAAATAAGGCCTGTTTTTTCGTTATTACTTCAAAACTACGACAAGCAGCTGGGATATGGTAATATTATGAAACTGGGCTCCACGGTGGATGCAGAAAAAAGCGTTGTTAAAAATGTCATGTGTCCAGCCTACCCCCAGACACACCTGGCTAATTTGATGGGTCATGTAAAAATACGGCCGAAGTAGAGTCTTTTGTTTAGACATGTATCATGTATCTTGTATCTGTCTTTTGTGTATTTTCGTTCTAGCATTTTGCACCTGCCCTGTGTTTTTTCGTAGCTGCTTGACAAAGAAATTTCCCCTCGGGGATCAATAAAGTATCTGCCTACCTACCTACCTACCTACCTACCTACCTACCTACCTACCTACCTACCTACCTACCTACCTACCTACCTACCTACCTACCTACCTACCTAGCTACCTACCTACCTACCTACCTACCTACCTACCTACCTACCTACCTACCTAGCTACCTACCTAGCTACCTACCTACCTACCTACCTACCTACCTACCTACCTACCTACCTACCTACCTACCTACCTACCTACCTACCTACCTACCTACCTACCTACCTACCTAGCTACCTACCTAGCTAAAAAAAGGAACCGGCATAACCCCAACTCATACTACTGCCAATACAAACATTGTCATAGCTGTAGGATGAATCTGCATGTAGCTAAAGCTAACAAACTAGGTTCAATGTTAGCTAGCTAACAATAGGCCATAACTAGCAATGCCAATGGATTTCTGATTAAAATATTATTACTACACAGATCATACACGTAACATTAGCTAGCGAGCCAGCAAGCTAACGTTTGCTAGATAACTAAGTGTAAGCTTTAACTTGCAATAAAAACAACTTTTCTGACAAAATTATGAACATATTTGAAAATGTGCTAGACTCTTACCCGTATATATGGATGAACGCTTCACGGCAGACTGGAACCATTTAACTCTGTTTTGTTTGTAGCTAACGATACATCTTGTTTGGCCAGCGTTGTGTCAAGTCACTCCGGTTCACACTGACCGTGGTGTGTGCAGAAAGTAGCCCATCAAAACATGCTAACATTATACAGTAAATATCGTCCCTAGAGGACTAATGACAGTTTGGTTATCACACAATGGCGAATTCAGAGAGAAGTACGGGGGAAGGAAGTGAGATAAAGGACACTGGGAAGCTACGCTCACGCAAGTACAAAATCTTAAGCACTTTAATAACCGCTCATTCAGAAAAATAAAATAAAATCACTGCAATTTATATATTTACGATTGAGCTGGGCTTTGATAGTTGAGTTGGTGATGTAAGACTCTGGTTTGTCCAGTAGAGATCGTCATTGTCCTTTGTAGAGTCTTTCTTGTCGTAGTGGTTCTTAGAGTTGATGCGTTGGTCGGTATTCTCGTCGTAGACTTACGGACATTTTCAGCTGCAGACTGCTGTAGGTTATAGTCGGGGCGGCAGGTAGCCCAGTGGTTGGCCCGTAACCGAAAGGTTGCTGGATCGAATGCCCCTGAACAAGGCAGTTAACCCACTGTTCCTAGGCCGTCATTGAAAATAAGAATTTGTTCTTAACTGACTTGCCTAGTAAAATAAAGGTAAAAAAAAATAGTCAAGGATTCTCTTCTTCTGTATTGATCGATAGTTCAGCCGTGTAGCTCGCGCTGTACTCTGGCTGGTCTATAGAGAGGTAACCATTTCAACGTGTGGACCAAGTCCTTACGTTCTCTGGAATTGGTAGAGTTGTAGTTTAAACCATTTTGCGACCTTTGGTTTTACAACTCAGTCAGCGTGGTCTAGAGAGTGGTAGCCATTTCAATGTTGGGATCAGTATCTCCATGTTCTCTGGTCTAGTGTGGGTTTTAATACTTGAGTAGAAAGCGGGGTGGTTAATGCCCCCCCCCCCCCCACTCCCCAGTGTCTGTGCTCACTTGGGGCGTGGCCACTGACTGGGCATAAGTTACCATGAAAAAAAAGATCTCATTTAGAAGACTAACATCACATTTTTATCTTTTCAAAAGTATTCTTATACTTAATCATTCATTTTATACAACATTCAGATGCAAACCTCATAATTGGGAAGTGTATACAAACAGAGATACAGTTATGTTGTTTTACTGTCTTTCATGACGTCACAAAATGAAATAAAATTGACATGAGGGTTCTCTTAGTCTCCATTGGCCATCTCCAGCATTCTTTAACATGGAAATATTGTTTAATTCTACATTTTTGGATGTTTGAGTTTAAGCAGGAGGAAATCCATTGTTCCACAGGAGTTATCTGTAACAAGAAGGCTGCCATCCCCCCACTGCTGCAGGCAAGGAAAGGGGATCTTCAGACCTTTGCCTAGCCGGCAAAGAGGGTGTCATGACAGAAGGGAGTAATATAGCAACCTTAACACAACACCTATCAACTTCGTCAACAGGTTCGGATAATATTATATAACTTTCAAAAGGTGCAGAATTATGGGAAATTACTCTACTTTTAAGCATATTTCACCAAACAATGTCACATACAACAAGTCAAATAGAATTCCTGATCAAAAAGAAAATGGAAAATAAGCACAGTGTGCCAGATTCATTAATCAGTATCATCATAAAAAGGCTGGTCTGCTCATAGGTTTGCATAGTCTTTTCTTTTCGCTTCAAGGCCAGCAACACTGAAGCATGCATGAGAGCATCAGCTGTTCCGGACGACTGTGCAATCACGCTCTCCGTAGCCGATGTGAGTAAGACCTTTAAACAGGTCAACATTCACAAGGCCGTAGGGCCAGACGGATTACCAGGATGTGTACTCCAGCAAGTGTCTTCACTGACATTTTCAACCTGTCCCTGACTTAGTATGTAATACCAAGATGTTTCAAGCAGACCACCATAGTCCCTGTGCCCAATAACACTAAGGTAACCTGCCTAAATGACTACTGACCCGTAGCACTCACGTCTGTAGCCATGAAGTGCTTTGAAAGGCTGGCCATGGGTCACATCAACACCATTATCCCAGAAACCCTAGACCCACTCCATTTTGCATACCGCCCCAACAGATCCACAGATGATGCAATCTCTATTGCACTCCACACTGCCCTTTCCCACCTGGACAAAAGGAACACCTACATGAGAATGTTATTCATTGACTACAGCTCAGTGTTCAACACCATAGTGCCCTCAAAGCTCATCACTAAGCTAAGGACCCTGGAACTAAACACTTCCCTCTGCAACTGGATCCTGGACTTCCTGACGGCCGTCCCCAGGTGGTAAGGGTAGGTAACAACACATCTGCCACGCTGATCCTCAACACGGGTGCACCTCAAAGGGTGCGTACTTAGTCCCCTCCTGTACTCCCTGTTCACCCATGACTGCATGGCGAGGCACGACTCCAACACCATCAATAAGTTTGTCTATGACCCAACAGTGGTAGACCTGATCACAGACAACGATGAGACAGCCTATAGGGAGGAGGTCAGAGACCTGGGCGTGTGGTGCCAGGATAACAACCTCTCCCTCAATGTGATCAAGACAAAGGAGATGATCGTGGACTACAGGAAAATGAGGACTGAGCACGTCCCCATTCTCATCGATGTGGCTGTAGTGGAGCAGGTTGAGAGCTTCAAGTTCCTTGGTGTCCACATCACCAACAAACTATCATGGTCCAAATACATCAAGCCTGTCGTGAAGAGGGCACGACAAAGGCTATTCCCCTCAGGATCCGGACAAATTCTGAATCCAGATGTGTCTATCTTGAATGTGCTGAGCAAATATAGATGTGTCATCTATGCAGTCAGTATTCATCAACATGAAGAGAGAAAATAGTATATCACACATGGACATTTCCTATGGCCAGATATGGACTCATTTGATATCCAGAGATATGTGACATACTATTTTATCTCTTCATGTTGACAAATACTGACTGCATACATAGCACAACTGTGTTTTCTCAGTACATTAAGCTATATTGAGTGCAGATATGCATCTCTTGGCTGAGGTCCATATCCAGATTTTATGTATTTATTTAACTAGTCAAGACATTTAAGAACAAATTCATATTTATAATGACAGCCTACCTACAGGGTCAGCCATAGTAGTACAGTGCCCCTGAAACAAATTAGGGTTTAGTGCCTTGCTCGAGGACACATCTACAGGTTTTTCACCTTGTTGGCTCAGGTATTCGAACCAGCGACCTTTCAGTTACTGGCCCAACGCTCTAACCGTTAGGCTACCTGCCACCCCTCAAATATGTTTTTTGATATGCTGAAAAGAAGGACCATTTCTGAAGCTTTTCTGAGTTTTCAGCACATACTCAATAATATTATATCCATATTTTTCATTCATGCATATATCATTTTGGGAATCTCTCCGGATATCATTAATGGTATGGCCGGATATGGGCTCATTAGATATCCTGAGATAGGACTATGTGGACATTTTATTTTCTGTATATGTTGACAAATACTGACAGTAGGCCTACACAGTATATTTTCTCAGCACACAATGCACAATGCATATGCTTTTGGCTGAGGTCCATATCAGGATCTTGATATGCATTTTCAAATGCTAAATAAAGACAATTCCTGATGAATATTTGAGTTTTGAGGACATGCTCAATAATTTGACAAATATTAAATCCATATAATTCTTCCCTCTGGATAAAGGCATGCGCAAACCATAAGCTAAAAGCACTCTAACTGGTAGCCTAGCAACAATAATCACATAGTTTCTGTTGTGGAGTTCCAACTGTCATTTTTGCCACAAATTAGTGTGAAAACATGTGGTCTAACTGACAACTGGAGAAACAAAGAGGTGAGAAGCTGTTCAGAAAATACCTCAAAGAATGTGACACTAAAGTGAGTAGCTCATTTGAGATATGTTCATTTCTTAGCCAGTATTTTTGCAGTATTACTTTAGTGCCTCGTTGCAGACAGGATGCATATTTTGGAATATTTTAATTCTGTACAGGCTTCCTTCTGTTCACTCTGTCATTTTTGTCAGTATTGTGGAGTAACAAGAAAGTTGTTATTTTTAAAAAAAAATTATTTAACCTTTATTTAACTAGGCAAGTCAGTTAAGAACAAATTCTTATTTACAATGACGGCCTACACCGGCCAAACCCGGACAACGCTAGGCCAATTTTGCGCAGCCCTATGGGACTCCCAATCACAGCCTGGATCACAGCCATTAAACTCTGTAACTGTTAGGAAGGGTGCCTATATATTAGTAGTGAGTGGGTGTATTGATACACCATCCAAAGTGTAAGTAATAACTGCACGATGCTCAAAGGGATATTCAATGTCTACTTTATTTATTTTTACCCATCTAACAATAGGTGCCCTTCTTTGCGAACCATTGGAAAACCTCCCAGGTCTTTGTGGTTGAATCTGTGCTTAAAATTCACTGCTCGACTGAGGGACCGTACAGATAATTGTATGTGTGGGGTACAGAGAGGAGGTAGTCATTTAAAAATTATGTTAAACTATTATTACACACACAGTCAGTCCATGCAACTTTACATTTTACACCCCGTTACCCTAGTCTCAACCCCGTTACCCTAGTCTCAACCCCGTTACCCTAGTCTCAACCCCGTTACCCTAGTCTCAACCCCGTTACCCTAGTCTCAACCCCATTACCCTAGTCTCATCCCTGTTACCCTAGTCTCAACCGCGTTACCCTAGTCTCAACCCCGTTACCCTAGTCTCAACCCTGTTACCCTAGTCTCAACCCTGTTACCCTAGTCTCATCCCTGTTACCCTAGTCTCAACCCCGTTACCCTAGTCTCAACCCCGTTACCCTAGTCTCATCCCTGTTACCCTAGTTGCATCCCTGTTACCCTAGTCTCAACCCTGTTACCCTAGTCTCAACCCCGTTACCCTAGTCTCAACCCCGTTACCCTAGTCTCATCCCTGTTACCCTAGTCGCATCCCTGTTACCCTAGTCGCATCCCTGTTACCCTAGTCTCAACCCTGTTACCCTAGTCTCAACCCTGTTACCCTAGTCTCAACCCCATTACCCTAGTCTCAACCCTCTCAGGGTCGGGGCAGGCAGAGTAAAGGTCGATACCGGGAAACCAAGAAAACAGGCACTTTAGAGAGACAGGAGTAAAGGGGGAAACGCTGGTAGACTTGATGAACAAAACCAACTGGCAACAGACAAACATAGAACACAGGTATAAATACACTGGAGATGATGAGGAATATGGAGACACCTGGAGGAGGTGGAGACAATCACACAGACAGGTGAAACAGATCAGGGTGTGACACCTGGAGGAGGTGGAGACAATCACACAGACAGGTGAAATAGATCAGGGTGTGACACCTGGAGGAGGTGGAGACAATCACACAGACAGGTGAAACAGATCAGGGTGTGACACCTGGAGGAGGTGGAGACAATCACACAGACAGGTGAAACAGATCAGGGTGTGACACCTGGAGGAGGTGGAGACAATCACACAGACAGGTGAAACAGATCAGGGTGTGACACCTGGAGGAGGTGGAGACAATCACACAGACAGGTGAAACAGATCAGGGTGTGACACCTGGAGGAGGTGGAGACAATCACACAGACAGGTGAAACAGATCAGGGTGTGACACCTGGAGGAGGTGGAGACAATCACACAGACAGGTGAAACAGATCAGGGTGTGACACCTGGAGGAGGTGGAGACAATCACACAGACACGTGAAACAGATCAGGGTGTGACAGTTATAAAATGGCTAAATGTTTTCTGAGCTCAGTCTGAAATGTTAAGGACTACATTTTTTTATTTTAATGATGAGCCCACTGACACAATGCGTCTATTTCAGTGTTTAATATAGCAACATTCACAGAGATTTTACATCAATTGTATATTTACAATTGAATTATTTTGGGGCACACGAGCATTAGGTAAATCTTGATTTTATAACAAGTATCTTTTATGATCATATTCAGACAACTTCCATATTGTCTGTGACGGGGTTGAAGAGAAATGGTATAAGGGCGAGACCCAGATGGTTTGAGCCCCGATATTTATTATAACAAAAGAGGCAGGCAAAAGGCAGGTCGGGTACAGGCGAGAGTTCATAAACTAGGTCCGAGTCCAAACAGTACAGGGCGTTAGGCAGGCTCGAGGTCGGGACAGGCTGAATGGTCAGGACAGGAAAGGGTCAGAACCAGGAGAACTAGGAAAAATAGGAGCTGGTTGAACCGCTGGTTGACTTGGCAAACAAGATGAACTGGCCCAGACAGACTGAAAACACAGGTATAAATACACAGGGGATAACAGGGAAGATGGGCGACACCCGGAGGAGGGTGGAGACAATCACAAGGACAGGTGAAACAGATCAGGGTGTGACTCATGGTGTCCATATCAGACAGAGATTGACAATAATAAAAAATAATAAAAAATTAAAAAGTATGTTTTCTTGAAGGTTTAATATGTACTTAATGTTGTGGGGTGCTCAGAAAATTCAAGTATTTTATAATAATAATAACGTGTGTGTCTCAACTTGCAGTTTATTCCGTATATAGGGCACTAAGTAGTGCACATTATGGTGAATAGTGTGCCATTTGAGACGTTGCCATACACACCACTCATTTTCGCTGACTTAGTGCGATTGTTCTCATTTGTTAGTCAGAAATGCTGTTTATTTCTCTATTTGACGCCTTGCTCTGCACTGGCAACTGAGCAAAGTGGCCCCGAAGCTATATGTTTCATATCAGTGCACATTTTGTAATGAATTCAATTCAGTTCAAAATAAGGCACAAGGACTTTAAATATCAAACGTGTATTTGTTGTGTTGCGCTGTCCTGCTGTAGTTACGTCAAGTAGGTTCATTATGCACTCTGGCTGCATATTGAAAGCAGCGGCTGTGTTACAATACGAGCTGTGTGGTGTATTTGCTTGGCTTGCCATGGAGACATGTCCATACAGACATCATCCAGAGACAATTATTCTGCCTGACCCTGTCACTGTCTGTCTGTTCTTTTGCCTAAGTTAACATTGCTCAATTTGATGTTGTTTTACGCTTGCCTGCAGGGCTAAATAAAGATGAGTGTAAGTGTTCAGTAAGAATCCAAGCCAGCGACTCTCCTTTACCCATGAGATGTCGAAAACTCGTAAGGTTTGAGGATGAATATGTGGTGGGACTAGTTCCAAGCCCACAAAGCTAAGCATTAGTTGTGGTATAATGGTTCTAACTAAAAGGTTGGTTTACACTAACTCTCAGCGACATCATGACCATTCTGTTGACGTCGGACATAAAACTTGGTCATCAATAGCAAAAGTATGAACACAATGTATGATGGTTTGAATAGTATATCTTTCAACACCAATAAATGTTAAGAATATTTAGGCTCTGTAATTAAAATAATGAGCCATGGGTAATTAAAAGCTACTCTGTATTGTAGTTTGATAGCTAGATAGCTAGCTAGTCAATTCAATTGATGACCAGAGCATAGCTGACAATGTTTTGACTTGTATTAATTATTATGACTTTTATTAATTATTGTACGGAAATAAACTCATTGCAAGATCATTATTTACAAGGTAATGGCAAGCTATTAACAGAACATAGCTAAAGGTTGTGAGTGTGACGAAATAAAGCAGAGCATTCTACGGGATAACTTTTTTACTTCTACACGGTCGCGTTGCTGTCACAGTCAGGTAACCATGACAATGGACACGTCGACAGGGTCAAATATTTTATGTCTCTGCGACAAGGAAAACGATAGGGTATGAATGAAATGTTGTTTTTGCCAAAGACACTTGACGTATTCTAATGGTCTATGCACATGTCATTAGACAAACCAGCACAAGACTTGTTTTCCAATGCTTCTATAACTGGGCTGTTTTGGTGACCCTGAGACAATGCCTAGGACTTGCTGGGCTAATGTGTCGTTCTGGCACATGCTGTGTTTGAACTCACCTGGCAGTTGGCACTAAACGTATTTTGGTTTTAGAAAATGTATACCTCAAGAATTCAACCAATACCCTAAATATAATCATGACCTTGTGGGCAAGATTGATGGCAATGATGTCAGACAGGTGTCCTTTGTGACATCATGGTCAAATGTGTACTGACTGTAAAAGGACATTTTGTAGATGTAATTTTAACAACCAGAAAAATATGTATCTGGTTATAATCTGGTTATTTGTTGTAGCTTCAGACAGATACCAACCAAAATAATTCTTTCAGATGTGTTGATGTCATCCTGAAAAAGTGGTCTTCAACTAGGCCAGGATTTAATTTGATCAAGGATTTGAACAATGTAATGCTAATTTCTGAATGAGCCGACATGTGTAGCCCTTACCGTGAATGTGGTCTCCGCAAACCCAGAGACATTGAATTTAAACATGCATTTGAATCTGGGCCCTAGTTCTAATGTGGTTACCTGATGTCACTTAAACCTGGAAAACGGATAACTCAATGTTTGTGTTGACTTGTGTAAGTCTCCAAAGAAGAATGAAGGTGGTACAGCTTGATCGGACCAGAAGACACTCACTAATGTCATCTAATCAGATAGACTATTATGTATTAGGGAAACTACAAAACAGAATGATATGACAAGGGCCAGGCCACATTACCTAAATTAACATTTTGCAAGAATGAACATGAAGGGCCATGGAGACGTAGACGAAGACTATGGGACTACGGTCTGCGCTTAGACATTCAATAGTAATTATTAATTTATGATTGTATCTGGTCTTAATGAAAATGAAGGCCTGGAAAGAGAACAGGGAGGGATAATGTGGCGTGAAATTGAGTTTCATTGCACTGGGGCCACCTTTTAACTCGTCGCTTCTCCAACGGAAATGGAGCCGAGCGCTGGGTTTTTCTCCAGAGAAATGAATTTTAGGGTTTCTCTTTCTTTCTCTCTCGTTTTCTCTTTTTATCCATATCAACCATGACCACTGATTTGACCTATGACCACTAAAATGCAGATGCTGCACTCTGTGTTTGTATGACTGTAGACAACTACTGACAGGGCCGGCCCTAGCTATTTGGGGATAAAACTTTTGGTGGTCCCCCTCTTGATGGTAGAGAGATTCTTTTGTACATTTCCTGTAATTCTCTCCATTTTGCCATGAGGCATAGAGAAAACGTTGTGGTTTTAAAGCAAATTGGAGGGGTTGGGGGACTGGGGGCCCTAAGCAACCCCTTATATTGCTTATGCCCAGGGCCGGCCCTGTTTTAATTTATATGGTCATTTATTTGACTTCGATAAAAAAGAAGACATTCTTCGATTTACTTAAACAACTGAAAGAACTATTGGAAATCTGACAGAGATCTCGGTTTTGAACTCTCCCATGATGTCCGATGACATCAGTGCTGCTGACAGTGTGGCGCATTGACAACTCTTTAGGTGCCTAGTGGAAAGTTCCACTTTGAATATCCCGCAAGTAGTAAGTAGGCAAGACACACATTGTTTTTGGTAATGCAAAAAGTAATGTAACCACTAATGAGTTACTTTCAACAGTAAGTAACGGTGTAATGTAGCGAGTTACTTTTAATGGCAGTAACATTGTAACCTAACAAGTTACTTTTAAAATTAACGTTCCCCAAAACTTCTCACTATTGTCATAACTCTCTCTCTGTGAGGATCAAAGGCCTTAGATCAGCTTGGCAAATGGTTGGGAGATAAGCCAGACCCGCCCCCCCTCTCTCCCACAGGAGTGGAGAGTGGGGAGTTGGGCCGGTTTTGACACCTTAACACCCGGTTATAAATTGTATGCTGCAAAAGGGTCTTTCCACATTCTAGTGTTGAGACCGGAATGTGCTTTGTGTAGAGAGACTTTTGCCGCCAAAACCTTTTTCTCCAAAATGTGAACATTGGGACATTATTTATGACATCCGAATGTTAAGAATAGTCAGTGGGGTTCTAAAGAATAATCATGTCATGTTGTTTATTATTTTGTGATGTCATTAAGGATGTCAAGTTTATATCTAAATGTTGTATAAAATATATGAATAAGTATGAGAGTATTTTTTTAAAGATAGAAATGTGATTTTAGTCTTCTAAGGAGATAATTGTTTTTCGTATAAACTTTTGCCCAGTCAGTAAACACGCCCAAGTGAGCACAGACATTTTGTCGATGTGATGGAACGCCCCCTTTTTACCCGAGGAGAAAAAGCTTTGGTAACTCAATTTACCTCAGACCAGAAAACGTGAGACGGTGTGAGACCAGAACATTGCCAGGTTGCTACTGGCGTGTAATATGGTGGGAAACTCTGAAACTCTCAACCTCTAGACCAGGTGAAGAAGAAGATGAACACACTAGACCTTAGCATAACCAGTCTGCAGCTGTACACATAAAGTAGTCTATAACTTTGACTAAAGACACGAAGTTGGAGAATCTCAACTCAGACAACCATTAGTGCATCTGAAATATCTGCTCTTTTGGAACCCTCCACTACCAGAGAACCTCTACAAAGGACATTGTGACCTCTGGTGGTCAAGCCGAGCCTTACACCAAACAGGACACTAAAGTCAACGACCCCCCTTTTCCACAGAAGGATCGATCGAGTCCAACAGAGATAGATGACAAACAAAGACATCTACACGTAAATGTATACATTGCATTACTTATCCGAATGGGCGGTGGTTAGGGTGGTAAGTATTCTGATTTCTGTGAGCATAGTTTCCAAATGTATCAGCGATAAGTTTGAATCTCTCATTGTCTCTCTCCCTCTCTCTCTCCCTCTCCCCCTCTCTCTCCCTCTCCCTCTCTCCTTCTGACCCCTCTCTTTTGATAACCAAGCAGTCATGCTGTTAGTCCACTAGGGACCTGTTTCCATTGTATGTTTCTAATCAATAACCTATACCGTGTGTGTGTGTGTATGTGTGTGTATGTGTGTGTATTCTGTGTTATTATTTAATTAGTTAGTAAATTAATAATTAAGCCAATTGGTGTATTACTGATTCATAATTAAGGTTAGGGTTCTTGCCGATATCAAGGAGTATGTGATGTTCAGAGTGAGACTGATATGAGGTAATGATTAATAAGTGACTTATCGATATATTACATATATACTGTATATCTGTATATAGTTTAATTTGGGAAATGGTAAGTCGTTAAACTTTTACCATGGTGCCCCAAATTCGTAATGAGTTAATTGTTACATGATTAATGTAATCGAGTAACAATTAAACATAGTTAGGTGATTCGATAAATAACAGTCATCACATTAATGAAAGTCACATCACGACACTATATAACATTTTACTGAGTACACTGTAGCTTTATCTAAAACACTGGTGTCATAGATTAAAGGTGGAATTTAATGGTAGAGTTGTTCATTTGGCCCAAATTGTATAGAACAAGGAGCCCCCGCCCCTTTTCTAGAGGGACAGATTGGTGAGCCAGGTGGGTGGGTGAACCCCAAAGATTTTAATTTCTATTTAACTTTTATTTTAACAGGGAAGACAAACAAAGATCATTCTTAATTTGTCACATATGTCATAAGGAAGACTACATTGTAGAAAACACACACACACACACACACACACAGGCTATTAACCTTCCCCCAGCTCATCAACTCTATTAACCTTCCCCCAGCTCATCAACTCTAATAACCTTCCCCCAGCTCATCATCTCAATTAACCTTCCCCCAGCTCATCATCTCAATTAACCTTCCCCCAGCTCATCATCTCAATTAACCTTCCCCCAGCTCATCATCTCAATTAACCTTCCCCCAGCTCATCATCTCAATTAACCTTCCCCCAGCTCATCAACTCTATTAACCTTCCCCCAGCTCATCAACTCTAATAACCTTCCCCCAGCTCATCATCTCAATTAACCTTCCCCCAGCTCATCATCTCAATTAACCTTCCCCCAGCTCATCAACTCAATTAACCTTCCCCCAGCTCATCATCTCAATTAACCTTCCCCCAGCTCATCAACTCTAATAACCTTCCCCAGCTCATCAACTTTATTAACCTTCCCCCAGCTCATCAACTCAATTAACCTTCCCCCAGCTCATTATCTCAATTAATCTTCCCCCAGCTCATCAACTCTATTAACCTTCCCCCAGCTCATCAACTCTATTAACCTTCCCCCAGCTCATCAACCCAATAAACCTTCCCCCAGCTCATCAACACAATGAACCTTCCCCTAGCTCATCAACTCTGTTAACCTTCCCCCAGCTCATCAACTCAATTAACCTTCCCCCAGCTCATCAACTCAATTAACCTTCCACCAGCTCATCACCTCAATTAACCTTCCCCTAGCTCATCAACTCTATTAACCTTCCCCCAGCTCATCAACTCAATTAACCTTCCCCCAGCTCATCAACTCAATTAACCTTCCCCTAGCTCATCAACTCTATTAACCTTCCCCCAGCTCATCAACTCAATTAACCTTCCCCCAGCTCATCAACTCAATTAACCTTCCCCCAGCTCATCAACTCAATTAACCTTCCCCCAGCTCATCAACTCAATTAACCTTCCCCCAGCTCATCAACTCTAATAACCGTCCCACAGCTCATCAATTCTATTAACCTTCCCCCAGCTCAACAACTCTATTAACCTTCCCCCAGCTCATCAACTCTAATAACCTTCCCCAGCTCATCAACTTTATTAACCTTCCCCCAGCTCATCAACTTTATTAACCTTCCCCCAGCTCATCAACTCTATTAACCTTCCCCTAGCTCATTACCTCTATTAACCTTCCCCTAGCTCATCAACTTTATTAACCTTCCCCCAGCTCATCAACTCTATTAACCTTCATCCAGCTCATCAACTCTATTAACCTTCCCCCAGCTCATCAACTCTATTAACCTTCCCCTAGCTCATCAACTCTATTAACCTTCCCCTAGCTCATCAACTTTATTAACCTTCCCCCAGCTCATCAACACAATGAACCTTCCCCTAGCTCATCAACTCTGTTAACCTTCCCCCAGCTCATCAACTCTAATAACCTTCCCCAGCTCATCAACTTTATTAACCTTCCCCCAGCTCATCAACTCAATTAACCTTCCCCCAGCTCATTATCTCAATTAATCTTCCCCCAGCTCATCAACTCTATTAACCTTCCCCCAGCTCATCAACTCTATTAACCTTCCCCCAGCTCATCAACCCAATAAACCTTCCCCCAGCTCATCAACACAATGAACCTTCCCCTAGCTCATCAACTCTGTTAACCTTCCCCCAGCTCATCAACTCAATTAACCTTCCCCCAGCTCATCAACTCAATTAACCTTCCACCAGCTCATCACCTCAATTAACCTTCCCCTAGCTCATCAACTCTATTAACCTTCCCCCAGCTCATCAACTCAATTAACCTTCCCCCAGCTCATCAACTCAATTAACCTTCCCCTAGCTCATCAACTCTATTAACCTTCCCCCAGCTCATCAACTCAATTAACCTTCCCCCAGCTCATCAACTCAATTAACCTTCCCCCAGCTCATCAACTCAATTAACCTTCCCCCAGCTCATCAACTCAATTAACCTTCCCCCAGCTCATCAACTCTAATAACCGTCCCACAGCTCATCAATTCTATTAACCTTCCCCCAGCTCAACAACTCTATTAACCTTCCCCCAGCTCATCAACTCTAATAACCTTCCCCAGCTCATCAACTTTATTAACCTTCCCCCAGCTCATCAACTTTATTAACCTTCCCCCAGCTCATCAACTCTATTAACCTTCCCCTAGCTCATCAACTCTATTAACCTTCCCCTAGCTCATCAACTTTATTAACCTTCCCCCAGCTCATCAACTCTATTAACCTTCATCCAGCTCATCAACTCTATTAACCTTCCCCCAGCTCATCAACTCTATTAACCTTCCCCTAGCTCATCAACTCTATTAACCTTCCCCTAGCTCATCAACTTTATTAACCTTCCCCCAGCTCATCAACACAATGAACCTTCCCCTAGCTCATCAACTCTGTTAACCTTCCCCCAGCTCATCAACTCAATTAACCTTCCCCCAGCTCATCAACTCAATTTACCTTCCACCAGCTCATCAACTCAATTAACCTTCCCCTAGCTCATCAACTCTATTAACCTTCCCCCAGCTCATCAACTCAATTAACGTTCCCCCAGCTCATCAACTCAATTAACCTTCCCCTAGCTCATCAACTCTATTAACCTTCCCCCAGCTCATCAACTCAATTAACCTTCCCCCAGCTCATCAACTCAATTAACCTTCCCCCAGCTCATCAACTCAATTAACCTTCCCCCAGCTCATCAACTCTAATAACCGTCCCACAGCTCATCAATTCTATTAACCTTCCCCCAGCTCAACAACTCTATTAACCTTCCCCCAGCTCATCAACTCTAATAACCTTCCCCAGCTCATCAACTTTATTAACCTTCCCCCAGCTCATCAACTTTATTAACCTTCCCCCAGCTCATCAACTCTATTAACCTTCCCCTAGCTCATCAACTCTATTAACCTTCCCCTAGCTCATCAACTTTATTAACCTTCCCCCAGCTCATCAACTCTATTAACCTTCATCCAGCTCATCAACTCTATTAACCTTCCCCCAGCTCATCAACTCTATTAACCTTCCCACAGCTCATCAACTCTATTAACCTTCCCCTAGCTCAGCAACTGTATTAACCTTCCCCCAGCTCATCAACTCTATTAACCTTCCCCCAGCTCATCAACTCTATTAACCTTCCCCCAGCTCATCAACTCTATTAACCTTCCCCCAGCTCATCAACTCTATTAACCTTCCCCCAGCTCATCAACTCTATTAACCTTCCCCCAGCTCATCAACTCTAATAACCTTCCCCAGCTCATCAACTTTATTAACCTTCCCCCAGCTCATCAACTTTATTAACCTTCCCCCAGCTCATCAACTCTATTAACCTTCCCCTAGCTCATCAACTCTATTAACCTTCCCCTAGCTCATCAACTTTATTAACCTTCCCCCAGCTCATCAACTCTATTAACCTTCCCCCAGCTCATCAACTCTATTAACCTTCCCCTAGCTCATCAACTCTATTAACCTTCCCCTAGCTCATCAACTTGATTAACCTTCCCCCAGCTCATCAACTCTATTAACTTTCCCCCAGCTCATCAACTCTATTAACCTTCCCCCAGCTCATCAACTCTATTAACCTTCCCTCAGCTCATCAACTCAATTAACCTTCCCCTAGCTTATCAACTATATTAACCTTCCCCCAGCTCATCAACTCTATTAACCTTCCCCCAGCTCATCAACTCTATTAACCTTCCCCCAGCTCATCAACTCTATTAACCTTCCCCTAGCTCATCAACTCTATTAACCTTCCCCTAGCTCATCAACTTTATTAACCTTCCCCCAGCTCATCAACTCTATTAACCTTCCCCCAGCTCATCAACTCTATTAACCTTCCCCCAGCTCATCAACTCTATTAACCTTCCCTCAGCTCATCAACTCAATTAACCTTCCCCCAGCTCATCAACTCTATTAACCTTCCCCCAGCTCATCAACTCTAATAACCTTCCCCAGCTCATCAACTTTATTAACCTTCCCCCAGCTCATCAACTTTATTAACCTTCCCCCAGCTCATCAACTCTATTAACCTTCCCCTAGCTCATCAACTTTATTAACCTTCCCCCAGCTCATCAACTCTATTAACCTTCCCCCAGCTCATCGACTCTATTAACCTTCCCCCAGCTCATCAACTCTATTAACCTTCCCCTAGCTCATCAACTCTATTAACCTTCCCCTAGCTCATCAACTTTATTAACCTTCCCCCAGCTCATCAACTCTATTAACCTTCCCCCAGCTCATCAACTCTATTAACCTTCCCTCAACTCATCAACTCTATTAACCTTCCCCAGCTCATCAACTCTATTAACTTTCCCCTAGCTCATCAACTCTATTAACCTTCCCCTAGCTCATCAACTTTATTAACCTTCCCCCAGCTCATCAACTCTATTAACCTTCCCCCAGCTCATCAACTCTATTAACCTTCCCCCAGCTCATCAACTCTATTAACCTTCCCCTAGCTCATCAACTCTATTAACCTTCCCCTAGCTCATCAACTTTATTAACCTTCCCCCAGCTCATCAACTCTATTAACCTTCCCCCAGCTCATCAACTCTATTAACCTTCCCTCAACTCATCAACTCAATTAACCTTCCCCCAGCTCATCAACTCTATTAACCTTCCCCCAGCTCATCAACTCTATTAACCTTCCCCCAGCTTAACAACTTTGTTTCCAATCTTCCCTCAGAACCATTATAATACCCTGAAGAAATGGCTTTCCAATGAAAGGGGATCTAGGAGAAGAAGGCCTTTTATCTGTGGCTCCTGGAGTCATTTATTCCAATCATTTAAATTGGAATAGATTTTTCAATTAAGCCACTGCTAGGGACATACAGCAGAGGGACAAATAGAGTTGCATTCCTGGAATATTTGTCATGCCAAGCGAGCCGTTTTGTAAATTCACACACAGCAATGTGTTTCTTCCTCTGACAAGGACGGCTGTAACAACTGATTTTGAGCCTAGTTTGGTGATGCCCCTTGGGGCAATAGGGTTGCAGTGTCCCCAAGGTACAATGTAGCTTTGGCCGTTGTAGTCAGGTCACTCCATGTGGGTCTAATCTAATGTTCTTTTGTTGTGACTTTCTCTGTGAAAATTATTGTGATTTTTCACTCCTATTATCTTTGATAGCTTCCCATGAAAATAATCTGTTTTTAGCCCAAAAAGTATTATATAAGCTGCGTTTCTAAACATTTAGTTTGTAACCGAACAGGACCGAAGGAACCAGAAGTCATCTTCTTCACATCTGCTAATCAAAATCAAGGAAGTGGATATTCCACCAGAAGATTTTAGAGTGTTAGGATAAGGGTTACGGTTATGGATCTGCCAGTTAAAAATCCACTGCTTTGTCTATGGCCTATGAAGCCTTCAACATGAATATTGTTCTGGAGGCAGCTCTGCAGAGTGGTCACTAGCTGACACCGCCACAAAGACAAAGTCATAACATTTTTAAACCTAACCCTGACCTTAACCACACTGCTAACCCTGATGTCTAACCCTAAACTTAAAATAAGTTCATTTTTTCTTTCTAGAGTCTTTTCAATATAGCCAATTTTTACTTTGCAGCTGGCCCATCTATCGCTCAGTTCTGCCTCAAGGGTAAGGCTCATCCCAAAAAACATCAACCTGCACTTATTGTGTCCCTGTGACGGATACCCCTTTACATGTCTGGGTTCAAGTAAAAAATGATCTCTATTCTTCTACAGATGCGTTGCGAAAACAAGAGTCTAGTCTATCATGGACGGATGGCTCTGTCTTTATCTTCTGACAGCTGCATTGAGCTGCTTGTTGTTCGCTCTCTCCTGAATTGGTTTAATAAAGTTGTGCTGCTGCAGAAGAAGAAGAAGTGCAGAGAAGATTAATGGACGCACAGGAAGTGTGGCAGTTGTGAGAGGATGCAGGACAGAGCGTGCCAGCCGCCATCTGTTCCGTTCGCCTTTACAGATCTCTCAACGGAGAAACAAACCCCGAGTAGCGTGGATCTTCTCAGCCCCGCAGGCAAATACACAGACACATCTCTCTATTTACTGTATTACATACTGCTAAGACCTTATTTGATAGAGACAAGAGCTACACTGTCAGACTTTTCGGTAATTTCAACAGTAAAACAATGTAGAATGCACCGTAAAATACCATAAATCTGTTTTACAGCATTTAACTGGTACCGGGCTGCCTTAAGATGAGTCTTGTGGGCATCCTAGAGCAAAACAACCAACATGTACGTGTTCGTGAGTCTCACCTTTAGAGGGGTCATATTAGTTTTGGAGGTCAAACCGTTTGGACGCTACAGACAGAAGTTGGCAGTCCCGTGACGCTTGTGAGGGTCAAACCGTTTGGACGCTATAGTCGTTTTCATGAGAAGACCGATGCGGTGGATTGAGACGGAGTCCATGAAAAAAATATTTCTAGCTTAAATCTATTTTTTTGGTATGCTAATTACATTTCAACGGGCCACGGAAATTGACTCAAGAGGGTTTAATACTGTAATTTTGATTCAGAGCAAAGCTGCTGTAATATATTGTACAGTACTATGTATAAAAGTACTATTTATATTCCTTAAACATAAATTGAAAATTATACTCGTTGCTGCTTCCAGTTCTCATGGCTTTTTGATTTATGGCCGAGTGTCAAAACACACGTTTTTTATGTCCAAATTCATAATCAATATGCTGAAATAAATGGTGATATTTTGAAGACCAATACATAAGTTACTTCCTACACATGTCACACTTCTGTTCAGATTACTTGTATTTTGCTAAATGATGTACTGTTTACGCTCTTCTAACAGACAAACCATAATGAACTTGGGTGTACTACATGTGTCTGTTGATAGATAACATCCTGTTGTAGCCATTTATCAACTTATATCACAGTGAGAATTTTTTTCGGTAGAAGGCCAACACGGAAAAGGAAACAACACTTTTTTGACTGGATAATTTCAATGAATCACCAACTCACGTGGCTTTTATTTGAATGATAGCTTAACCCTCAAATCCATGAATTCATGTAAGGCTAGAGACTTATGGGAGGAGTGCCCAAGTTTTTTCTAGCTAATGTGGTCTGAAAATGACAGCTACGTTCAAAGTCCCTCTACGGACTGGCACGTATGGCAAAAACACTGGTACTAAACCAAAGATATTGATCTGTTATAAGCAATCAATTTTGTGAGATGGTGATGACTATAAACCTTAATACTAACATCACCAATCTGTATTTATTTATAATATAAATATAAATCAATATTTCCTGTAATTCATGTGCAGTGAAAACTACACTGTCTGTGTAATGTAGTAACATGTTCTGCGCACCATAGGAATATTACCGTAATCTAACATAATTAAATATGTCAAAGTGATTCTATATTTTTGTATATGATGATCACAACAATGACATCTATTTCTTCCTACTTTATAGAGAGAGTAAAAAAATGTTCCTAAGCACAATTTAAAATGGCAACTGCCAGTATAATGCTGTAAATTTACAGGAAAAAGTTTTATGGTGTAGGCTCCTTGTCACTTTGTTAAGAGATGTGTTCTTGAGGCGAAAGTTGCCATTTGTTGCGAGTAAATGGTAATCGAATGAAAATGAGACTTGGTTATTGTTGTTGTGGAGTGTGTTCTCTGGTTGTGTTACGTTTGCAGTGAATGTCATTTCCCTGATCACACAATCCATATCAAATATACATCAATCCTCTGTGTTCTTCATCTGTAAAAGAATGAGAAACATTCTGTGTTTGTTTGTGAAAAAAAAGACAAAGATCTTGTGCTCTCTCTCTCTCTCTCTCTCTCTCTCTCTCTCTCTCTCTCTCTCTCTCTCTCTCTCTCTCTCTCTCTCTCTCTCTCTCTCTCTCTCTCTCTCTCTCTCTCTCTCTCTCTCTCTCTCTCTCTCTCTCTCTCTCTCTCTCTCTCTCAGTAAAGACATCTGTGCGACATGATGAAATTTCCTGTAATTGAACTCAGGGACGGAGGACGTGACGTGCACACAGAGGGACGATTCGGACTGGCAGATCCCTCCCCCAACCCACACACACACACACACACAAACACACACACACACACACACACACACACACACACACACACACACACACACACACACACCCACACACACACACACACACACACACACACACACACACACACACACACACACACACACACACACACACACACAAACAAATGTGTTCATGTTGGTATAAAAACACTAATATAAATGCATAGATGTACACTCCTACATGCATACACATATGCAGCCACCACCTCATGCTGTTGTACTGAAGGGCCACTAACATGCGGGGCCCCAAAGTCTCATGAGTGCAAATGTGTTCAATTGAAAGTGTTAGCGGTAAGAGATTTCAGCTCTAACAAACTCTGACACAAACATGGAGATGAATACCAAATTGGATTTAATTGGTATACCTTCTCCTCAGCAGGGTAACAGACAGAGTGTTGTGTCACAGTCGTTCTCTGCGCTCAGCTCTCTGCCCAGTCGTTTGTGCAATGCTGTTTTACAACATTTCTACTCATGTCTCAGAACAGCATCCCATTTGAGGTCGTGTTTAGGAATTACAACATCTCTACCCATGTCTCTTTAGCCGTCTTGTAATGTAGCCCTCTGTTCTGCGGCGCAATACCACAGATCATGAGAAAAGAGAAGTGAGACTTGATTAAATATTAACACAACCTGACACAGTCCCATTGTAACCCCTCACCCCATCACCAACCCCCATCCCCTCTATCCCACTTCACATGATACAATTAAAAACACTCCCATATGTACCCGAACACCCGATCCCCTCTGAACGCTGTCAGGAACATTCCGCTTTATAGCGACTTAAAATAAATCTTGTACTAATCTATATAGGGCCTGACAAGCGCGAAGCTCCAAGGTTTCCAGGCACTTAACTGAGTAGAGGCGGAAAAAATGAGACCCCTTACATTATTTATACGCACTAATGGTGCCGCGATTCACTGTGTATGTGTGTGTGTGTGTGTGAATCAGCTTTCTTCACCACAATCCGCTCAAATAGACACACAGCTGTAATCAAAGCCATACATTTCCTCTCTCTCCCCATATTTCTCTCCCTCTCCCATTGCTAACGGCCAGGTCAATTGGAGTCAGTTTGCAAGCGCGGAGAACTATCTTTTTTAATGGAGATGATGGAGGTGTTGGTTTCATTTACCAAAGGAACAGATAAGATCTTGGTGTGTAAGCAACTGAAAGTAAATACCATTTACTGTAACTTATATCAAAGAGCTTGTAGAGGGAGACTTTACTGGGTGAGATTAACAGCTGAATTAACAGCAATCGCAAATGAGTGCTGGTTAATTTGTTGTATTATTTATAGGGGGGGGGGGGGGGATTATTTAAGATACTGTTTGAAGAGGTAGGGTTTCAGATGCTGCTGTCCTAGCTTCAGGGGGAAGCTTCAGGGGGAAGCTGGTTCCACCATTGGGGATCCAGGACAGAGAGGAGCTTGGACTGGACCAAAAGACCAGAGGTGGGAGGACGAAGATACCAGAGGTGGGAGGACCAAGAGACCAGAGGTGTCAGAACAGAGTGCTCTGGTTGGGGTGTAGGGTTAGAGCATAGCCTGAAGGTAGGGATGGGCAGTTCCTCTTGCTGTTCCGTAGGTAAGTACCGTGGTCTTGTAGTGGATTAGAGGCAGAAACTTGAAAACAGACATTTAGAGTGGCAGAAAGTGGATTTAGCAGTGGATACAGAGGAAGAGAAGTTAGAGAGGAGGGAGTGAAAGGATGATAGGTCCTCCGGAAGTTTAGTTTTCCTCCATTTCCGCTTAGCTGCCCGCAGCCCTGTTCTTTAAGCTCGCAATGACTCTCTCAGCTACTGAGCAGGAGGGGAGGGCCGAGCCAGCCGGGAGGAAAGCGGACAGTGCGAGTCATAGGATGCAGAAAGGGAGGAGAGTAGGGTTGACGAGCAGAAGGGAGAGATGATAGGATAGAAGAGGAGAGAGTATTTGGAGAGAGAGAGTGAAGATTGCGATGGGGCATGACCATCTGAGTAGGGGCTGAGTGGTTAGGGTTGGAGGAAAGGGAGACAGAAAGGGAAACAAAGTAGAGATCATAGACCTGGAGGACGGTTGCAGTGATATTAGTAGTTTAGCAGCCTCTAGTAAAGATGAGGTCAAGCGTTTTCTCTGCCTTGTGAGTTGGAGGAGATTGGGAAAGAGTGAGGTCAAAAGAGGAAAGGAGGGAAAGAGAGAAATTAATCGAAGGCAGTCGTCGGGAGGTTGAAGTCCCAAATATGAAGAGCGGTGAGTCATTGTCAGGAAATGAGCTTATCACGGTGCCAAGCTCATTGAGGAACACTCTAAGGGCACCTGGTGGGTGATACATGACAATAATGTTAAGATTGAGTGACAGTGACAGCATGGAATTGAAATGATGAGATGGACAGGTGAGAGATGGAGAAGAGAGAAAATCTCCACTTTGGAGAAATGAGTAGACCTGTGCCACCATCACGATGACTAGATGCTCTCAGACTATGAGAGAAAACATAGTCAGATGAAGAAAGAGCATAGGCTGAGATGAACTCGTTATTTCCAAACGCTGCCAGAGACCCGGAATTACATGGGTTGTGTGTGCAGCGTACACCAAATGTGACCGACCGGCTCAAATCGGTCTTATGTAGCAACATTTGTTTTTTACATTGGATATATACTGTATAATACACTACAGTTGAGGAACAATGGGAAAGTAATTTTGCATTGAAAGTTGATAAACTTGTAAACTCATTTTTGAGAAAATGGCCTTTCAATGTTTTGGTTCTACTATTGGAGAGTACTACTTTGTCTCCACCCATTCAGCATTGTTCACACCCTCTTAAGCTTTAGACCCACCCATCTCTTTAAGGGTTGATCCGAATGTACAAACAACAGCAGTCAAGCACCCAAGCTAACTTGCTAGCTACTTCCAGACATCTAAGTGAGAGAGAACAGCTTATGTTATCCGGAGCATTGGTGACTGCAACTGTGCTGTCAGATTGCCCAGTCGTAAATTCAGCATTGGCTCTGAGATACAAATAATAAGGTCATGCACGTAACGTTAGCTAGCGAGCCATCCAGCTAACATTAGCTAGCTAGCTAGGTAAACAATGAACCATGATCACAACTGATGAAGTTACATAAGGGTTGCAGCCAAGGGGTTGGGAGCGTCTGTAAAGCCTACAGGGAGAGGTGCGAACAGGTATATAAAACACACACACTAGTTGACAAAGCTACCAAAGAGCAAAATTAGATCATCTGTAAATAACTAGGTAAGATACTCAAGTGAGAGAGTGGTATGGAGCCCGCCACTGACATGACCGCATACACGGCTGCCGCTGAGAAACCAGGGGAGACTGAAGAACTAACACAAACCTCCCTGTACTAAATGCTGATTGCCTAGGAGAGGTGAAACCACTCCCCCTCCAATACAGCCCTTGATCCTGTTTGATGTGTCAACAACTATCTGCAACAATAAACAGATAAACAACAATACCTTCTGTACTATACAGCCATGGTGTAGTCTGAGACAAAAGGAACCCATTACCAAGCTTCATAACAGCTATTCAGACTGCGCAGTGTTATGTGTGTACAGCACAACACTAGATCAACACATGTGCCTCTCATTTCCTATGGTAGACCAAAAGTATCCTTCGACATCCTGTTGTAAACTGAACCAGGGGAGAGGCTCTGTGCATTAAAGTTCCCTGAAAGAAAACAGTAAATTATTTACAGTAAATGCAGGCAGCTGCTTGATGCTGGTGCTGTAAAGAAGTGGGTTATTACTGTAGGTTGTCTTTTATCTTTCTGACTTTACGGTAAAAGTTTGTGGAACGGTGCTAGGAATATGAATTCAAACGATGTTGAGAAAATGGTATTCTTTTGGATAACAAAGTGTACTTTAACTAAATGCATGTGTTTACTGTATACAATATGCCTAATTGGCTTTTGTGTGGATTAATTAATAATAATCCACTTGATTTATATGACCATGTCCACAACGTTTTATACTGTAAGGGAGAAACTCCCCATCCAACACAAGTAGAGTCTAATTTCTAAAAGTTTATGTAACTTGGTGTCTGCAACAATGGCCATCGTACTACTGCCCTCTTGGGGTCATTCCCACATACAGTATGTCTAAGACTAACTGATTCGCAGTAGCATTTACCTATATGACTAACTAATGGCAAGAAAGCTACAGCTGTCTCAGTAGTAAAGTCAAGTAAAATGCACTTTTTTCAAAATGTGCAGAATGATATTATTTTACAATGGTTACATATTCACTTCCCCAACTGGCTGATCTCCGCACGTCTCCATTTGTCATCGACAATTGTGTCCAATTATATGATTAGCTTTGAACACTCCAGCACTTCGAGAGCTCTTGTGTGTTCCGCCGCACTGCACGATTTGCAAACAAAGTCATTACAACATGTATTCACACATATCAAATAACAAAACAGATGGCCATTGCGTTCCGCCGCCTGATTTGTTTTCCACACGAGCGACAAAAAAAAAAAAAAAAAAAGAGTGTATTTTCACCGAGCTTAGTTTAATTCTGTCAGTATTTCTACTCCCCGAGCTGAGCAGCTGGCTGTCGTGCTGTTAGATCAGCTCGAAATGAAAGACAAAAACAAAAGCACTTGTTGTCAAGATTCAGAATTACTGAGAGAGAAGCTTCAGCATAATTCATCACAGGAACCTCGACAGGAAACGTAATTGTTTTAAATCTCAGTTGGCAGTTTGGAGTGGCGAGGCGGAGGGAAGTTTCTCTTTGATGTGGAACAGGTGGGACAGATGGACGACCCTCTGACACTGCATCTGACCTTTGACCTCTAGTCAATCTTTAACACCTTTAGTCTTGTATCACTGGTAGTCAAAACCAAATCCTCTATACAGTATTTCTGCATATCTTTTCTCAAGTAAGATACTGATCTCCAACCTAGGTTCAAATAGTATTTAGTCAAATAGTAAGTGTTGGAAAGACAGGGGAGATAGGGGGTGGGTGAGTGAAAGGGTAGTGTGCTGGATTTGAACCCATGCCAACTCTGGCATACATGTGTGCTGTAACTGCGGGATGACACAGTCCACATACAACCAATTTCTCTCACTGGGACTCCATAGCACTGGTGCATTCAGAAAGTATTCAGACTGCTTGACCTTTTCCACATTTTGTCACGTTACAGCATTATTCTAACATTGATTAAATTATATTTTTTTCTTTTAAATCTACACACAATACCCCATAATGACAAAGCAAAAACAGGTGTTTTGAAATTTTAGCACAAATAAATACCCCAGAAATATTCCATTTACAGTGGAGAGAACAAGTATTTGATACACTGCCGATTTTGCAGGTTTTCCTACTTACAAAGCATGTAGAGGTCTGTAATTTTTTTCATAGTTACACTTCAACTGTGAGAGACGTAATCTAAAACAAAAATCCAGAAAATCACATTGTATGATTTTTTAATAATTAATTTGCATTTTATTGCATGACATAAGTATTTGATCACCTACCAACCAGTAAGAATTCCGGCTCTCACAGACCTGTTAGTTTTTCTTTAAGAAGCCCTCCTGTTCTCCACTCATTACCTGTATTAACTGCACCTGTTTGAACTTGTTACCTGTATAAAAGACACCTGTCCACACACTCAATCAAACAGACTCCAACCTCTCCACAATGGCCAAGACCAGAGAGCTGTGTAAGGACATCAGGGATAAAATTGTAGACCTGCACAAGGCTGGGATGGGCTACAGGACAATAGGCAAGCAGCTTGGTGAGAAGGCAACAACTGTTGGCGCAATTATTAGAAAATGGAAGAAGTTCAAGATGACGGTCAATCTCCCTCGGTCTGGGGCACCATGCAAGATCTCACCTCGTGGGGCATCAATGATCATGAGAAAGGTGAGGGATCAGCCCATAACTACACGGCAGGACCTGGTCAATGACCTGAAGAGAGCTGGGACCACAGTCTCAAAGAAAACCATTAGTAACACACTACGCCGTCATGGATTAAAATCCTGCAGCGCACGCAAGGTCCCCCTGCTCAAGCCAGCGCATGTCCAGGCCCGTCTGAAGTTTGCCAATGACCATCTGGATGATCCAGAGGAGGAATGGGAGTAGGTCATGTGGTCTGATGAGACAAAAATAGAGCTTTTTGGTCTAAACTCCACTCGCCGTGTTTGGAGGAAGAAGAAGGATGAGTACAACCCCAAGAACACCATCCCAACCGTGAAGCATGGAGGTGGAAACATCATTCTTTGGGGATGCTTTTCTGCAAAGGGGACAGGACGACTGCACCGTATTGAGGGGAGGATGGATGGGGCCATGTATCGCGAGATCTTGGCCAACAACCTCCTTCCCTCAGTAAGAGCATTGAAGATGGGTCGTGGCTGGGTCTTCCAGCATGACAACGACCCGAAACACACAGCCAGGGCAACTAAGGAGTGGCTCCGTAAGAAGCATCTCAAGGTCCTGGAGTGGCCTAGCCAGTCTCCAGACCTGAACCCAATAGAAAATCTTTGGAGGGAGCTGAAAGTCCGTGTTGCCCAGCGACAGCCCTGAAACCTGAAGGATCTGGAGAAGGTCTGTATGGAGGAGTGGGCCAACATCCCTGCTGCAGTGTGTGCAAACCTGGTCAAGATTTACAGGAAACGTATGATCTCTGTAATTGCAAACAAAGGTTTCTGTACCAAATATTAAGTTCTGCTTTTCTGATGTATCAAATACTTATGTCATGCAATAAAATGCAAATTAATTACTAAAAAATCATACAATGTGATTTTCTGGATTTTTGTTTTAGATTCCGTCACTCACAGTTGAAGAGTACCTATGATAAAAATTACAGACTTCTACATGCTTTGTAAGTGGGAAAACCTGCAAAAAAGTGTATCAAATACTTGTTCTCCCCACTGTATATAAGTATTCAGACCCTTTACTCAGTACTTTGTTGAAGAACCTTTGGCAGCGATTACAGCCTCGAGTCTTCTTGGGTATGACGCTACAAGCTTGGCACACCTGTATTTGGGGACTTTCTCCCATTCTTCTGCACAGCTATTTTCAGGTCTCTCCAGATATGTTTGATTTGGGCTCTTGTTGGGCCACTCAAGGACATTCAGAGTCTTGTCCCGAAGCCACTTTTGGCTGTGTGCTTAGTGTCGTTGTCCTGTTGGAAGGTGTACCTTCGCCCCAGTCTGAGGTCCTGAGCCCTCTGGAGCAGGTTTTCATCAAGGATCTCTCTGTACTTTGCTCTATTCATCTTTCCCTGAATCCTGACTAGTCTCCCAGTCCCTGCCACTGACAAACATCCCCACAACATGATGCTGCCACCACCATGCTTTACCGTAGGGATGGTTGCCAGGTTTCCTCCAGAAGTGATGCTTGGCATTCAGGCCAAAGAGTTCAATCTTGGTTTCATCGAGGCAGAGAATCTCTTTTCTCATAGTCTGAGTCCTTTAGGTGCCTTTTGGCACACTCCAAGCGGGCTTTCATGTGCCTTTTACTGAGGAGTGGTTTCTGTCTGGCCACTCTACCATAAAGGCATGATTGGTGGAGTGCTGCAGAGATGGCCGTCCTTCTGAAAGACTCTCCCATCTCCACAGAGGAACTCTGGAGCTCTGTCAGAGTGACCATCGGGTTCTTGGTCACCTCTCTGACCAAGGCCCTTCTCCCCCGATTGTTCAGTTTGGCCGGACGGCCAGCTCTAGGAAGAGTCTTGGTGGTTCCAAACTTCTTCCATTTAAGAATGATGCAGGCCAATGTGTTCTTGGGGACCTACAATGCTGCAGAAATGTTTTCATACCCTGCCAAAGGTCTGTGCTTTGACACAATTCTGTCTTTGAGCTCTACAGACAATTCCTTCGACCTCATGCCTTGGTTTTTGCTCTGACATGCACTGTCAACTGTTGTACCTTATATAGACAGGTATGTGCCTTTCCAAATAATCTTGAATCAATTGAATTTACCACAAGTGGACTCCAATCAAGTGGTAGAAACATATCAATGATCAATGGAAACATGATACAACTGAGCTCAATTTCCAGTCTCATAGCAAAGGGTCTGAATACTTACGTAAATAAGGTATTTCTGTTTTTAATTCTTTATAAATTTGATCAAAATTTCTAAAAACCTGTTTTCGCTTTGTTATTGTAGGGTATTGTGTGTAGATTGTTGAGGATGTTTTATTTATTTAATCAATTTTAGAATAAGGCTGTAACGTAACAAAATGTGGAAAAAGTCAAGGGGTCTGAATACTTTCTGAATGAACTGTAAAGGTCTCACATTACCTGGGATTTACGCTGAAAACCACATTTAATTTGACAGGACGCCACTGTCAGTCAAAAACACTGCAGCTTGTAGATACCACATGTAACGCTTATTTGGCACTTTTTTACATAATATCTGCATAACTAATTTCCACATGAAGACATGTGAGGAATACAGTTGTTCATAGCAAACTTTGCCTGTTCTTTAAGAAGATTAAAATGTCACTTAAAGTGTTATGAAACTACTGTTACTATTTAAAACCAAGTCTGTCAGTCCTACAGTCTGATGGTGAAAAGGGTATCTATTATGACAGAGACAGATTGCAGCTATTTTCTTACCTCTTCCATCTCACAACGCCTGGATAGGTTTAAAATATCAGCTAACCACATCATATGATCTAACAATCTGATGCCCAACTGCACAGTTGATGATATGGCACACAACCATTGGTGGATGCAATGCAACATCTGCAATGTAATCGGCCAAGAATACTACCAAAGGCTGTGTCAGTGTGGTCTATAAACCTATCCTAGTGTGGTGAACAACAGTAAGCATCATTATGTGTAATAAACAGATGTACGATAATCCTGCAGCAACAGGAAATATGAATGACTATGTGGATTATAATTAATGGACATTTGTTTTAGGGTTTGATACATTTTTTTTTTACGCCAAATCAAGTGTAACATTTCAAAGTGGAAATTACAAACTTTAGAAGCCTTTTTAAACCTTGAATACACTACAAGTTTACATTTCTTGTGGTGCAGGAAAATTCTCAGCAACAAAATAGTGATCAAATTTAGATCCTACATCTGTATCTGGTTTAAAATGTAGATTCAGTGATCAATGTATTGACTCATCAAGTCAACCAGCTATGACTAACATTAGATTCATGACATAAGCTGTTAACCCTCCAGTTATCGACTGAGGTCGTTTCGACCATAGCCCCTGTCAAGACCATTGTTTTGATCACAACAATGTTAATACCACTAACTCTCAGAGTCAATATATGACATGCTAAAATATATGGTACTAAATTAATATGGGAAGATGAAGGTATACTGCTAAATTCAAACTAGGATTTGGGCATAGTATAGCAAACCCAAATGGAAAGCCATTTGATCATCCCTTAAAGCAGTGCCGCATACACTACATGACCAAAAGTATGTGGAAACCTGCACGTCAAACATCTCATTCCAAAATCATGGGCATTAATATGGAGTTGGTCCCTCTTTGCTGCTATAACAGCCTCCACTCTTCTGGGAAGACTTTCCACTAGATGTTGGAACATTGCTGCAGGGACTTGCTTCCATTCAGCCACAAGAGCATTAGTGAGGTTGGGCACTGATGTATGGCGATTAGGTCTGGCTCGCAGTCGGCGTTCCAATTAATCCCAAAGGTGTGGGATGGGGTTGAGGTCAGAGCTCTGTGCAGGCCAGTCAAGTTCTTCCACACCGATCTCTACAAAGCATTTCTTTATGGAATTTGCTTTGTGCATGGGGGCATTGTCATGCTGAAACAGAAAAGGGCCTTCCCCAAAGTGTTGCCACGAAGTTGGAAGCACAGAATCGTCTAGAATGTCATTGTATGCTTTAGCGTTAAGATTTCCCTTCACTGGAACTAAGGGGCTTAGCCTGAACCATGAAAAACAGCCCCAGACCATTATTCCTCCTCCACTAAACTTTACAGTTGGCAATATGCATTCGGGCAGGTAGCGTTCTCCTGGAATTCGCCATGGAAACCCATTTCATGAAGTGCCCGACAAACAATTATTGTGCTGATGTTGCTTCCTGAGGCATTTTGGAACTCGGGAGTGAGTGTTGCAACCTAGGACAGACGTGCTTCAGCACTCGCCGGTCCCGTTCTATGAACTTGTGTGGCCTACCACCTCACGGCTGAGCCGTTGTTGCTCCTAGACGTTTCCACTTCACAATAACAGCCCTTACAGTTGACCGGGGCAGCTCTAGCAGGGCAGACATTTTACGAACTGACTTGTTGGAAAGGTGGCATCCTATGACGGTGCCACGTTGAAAGTCACTGAGCTCTTCAGAAAGACCATTCTACTGCCAATGTTTGTCTATGGAGATTGCATGGCTGTGTGATAGATTTTATGCACCTGTCACCAATGGGTGTGGCTGAAATAGCAGAATCTACTAATCCATGTCCACATACTTTTACATATACAGTGTATAATAGCAATGTGAAAAATAAATAATAATAATAAAATAATAATAAAATAATATTAATATCTGCAACATGTACAGCAACTTTGTTAATTGCCTTTCTGTATATTTTGTCAAATGTCTGTTGTACAAAACACTATTCTTAATTTTCATAAATCGTTATCACTGTAGGCTACTTTGCATTCTGTAGTGGTCTATCTTCGGTTCTATTTCCCAGTGGGCCAAATTTGTCATGGGATGTCATAATGGTGTAATTTCTGGTTTAAATCTGGCTTTCTGTTTGAAAATACATCAGATAACCAAATTACCTGAAAAATAAGTAATATCTTGGTTAACTTCCACAATTTTGTATAAAATGTTTTAAAAAAATGTGTCTGGTCATTGAAAAGATGATTTGCAATCAGCACATAACCTGACCCTTACATCACAAACATGGTTTCTTGCTCAAACCTTCCTGACTTCCTTGCTCTCACTGTAGCCAGATCAATGTTTGGACATACTGTACTACATCTATCAGTGTGTTGAAATATACTTTTTTTTCCGTTATTGACATATTATGCACTATGGATTATTTAGACTTTAAAAAGAGTCATCCAATGTCATCCAAACGAACCACTTCTATTGAAATTCCTTCAATTTTCCTTGTGCTGTACAGGTGGCTCTAGCCTAGTCTTCTGTGGTACACTTACACTGCCACTATCTGGCCATGCTATGAAACAGCAGCTCGGAGGAAGAGAACACTTGTATTTCCTGTATTATAGCGCCTCTCCTCGATAGGTGTCTTGATTTTCCTCCTGTCATGAAGAATCACAAATTACATCCACACAATACTAAAATGAAGAACTGTGGGTAAAGCATAGGTATTTATAGACTGGGAAATAAACAACATTCATGGTTATGGTCACATGACATGGATCATTATGTTTTGTATTTGTAAATGGTTTTTAAACCACTTTTTGTTGTGACAGAAGATACTGTAAACAATGTACTGTAGCCATGATACAAAACCACAACCGAAAAAAGCAATAATACACACATACTCTTAGTATACTTTTACAGTGATTAAAATCGGGTAGTTCTGTCTCGATTCTGTCTCGGAGCTCTACGGACAATTTTTTTGACCTTTCCAAATCATGTCAAATCAATTGAATTTACCACAGGTGGACTCCAATCAAGTTGTAGAAACATCTCAAGGATGATCAATGGAAAGAGGATGCAATTTCGAGTCTCACAGCAAAGGGTCTGAATACTTCATTTTTTTTTATATCAATTTATATATTATATGTACATTTCTAAAAACCTGTTTTCACCTTATCATTATGGGGTATTATGAGGACAAATATTAGTTGAATACATTTTAGAGGAAGGCTGTAACATAACAAAATGTGGAAAAAGTGAAGGGATCTGAATACTTTCCAAATGCACTGTATGTATCAAGATCTAGCTCAGTGTGTTCTAATCTGAGACAACTGAGACAAAATAGATGCTTCTCCATATAAGATTTGTGTTTGATCAACAAATATGTTCTGTTATTCATTTAAAATATACCCCAAAATAAATAATAAATAATCTCAAAACGAAATGTAGTGCAAAAAATCTCAGAAGAGATTAGCTAGATCTACATAGTGCTGGCAGCTCAGTAAAAGGGTCCTTACTTTAACCTCATTGATTTTTATCATGTCCTTGCTCTCAGTCTCAGCAATCTACCAAAAAGACCTCACAAACACTTCAGGGGGACTTGTGATGCGATGTGGCTTACATCCATGTTTCTCTTTCTTTCTCTCTCTCTCTCTCTCTCTGAGTGTCGAGCTCAATACACAAAGGAGGAAGTGAATACACAGTGTTATTTCAGAAGGACCATTTTATTGGCTGACTACAATGACATAGTGTAAAGCTCCCTTCACTTCCTGTGGTGTATATTTTCATTGTTGATATAGTCATTAACTATGGAACAAACACAAGAAAGTGTTAAGCACTTCCCAAACTTTAAATAACCGGTTCTAGACAAAAAAGTGTTCTTAGATAAAAAATATTCTATTCTATTCTATATTATTGCTGCCTATTTCTTTATCAGAGAACACCAGAAAGGTCTACAGCTACAATCTGCAATTAAACCCCTTAAAGAAAAAAGATGTGTGATTAGAATCGGGTATTGCGTTTGGCAGAGAAGATGGCAGTTTTAGGGCAAGTTATTGATTGGAAAAGTAGGGTCCGTCATAGCGCATTAGCTCTCCAGGGAGTAATCCACAGCAGGTTGCTCCCAGAAACATCTGCTGCCGGAGAAAACTAATTAAAAACAGGATGTTGAGGTAGTCACCATATAAACAGGAAATGAGATTGGGTGGTAATAGACATTTCACGCTGACGCTGGGAGATGGTTTTTACACAGCCACAGCTTTTTAATGGATGCAAACTGTGAGTGAGACACCTGAAGGTCAAGGATGGACAGGGGCATGAATGCATAGCAGGGAAATGTGTGTGTGCGTGTGCGTGTGCGTGTGTGTGTGTGAAAAGAAGGCACATTTCATATTTTTCAGATCAAGTGGATTACAAAGTGGACACAGTAAATCATAAGCCTTGAGGGTCATGAAAGCTAACTTTTAAAATGTAAACAGAGAATAACTCTTCTCTCCATGCACTCATCTTTTCCATGATCATCACAGATCATCTCCGCCACTGAGGATTTGAGACACAATAGAGATAAAACATCTGTAAGAATTTGTGGCTGCTGAAGCATGTAGCTGCTTCCCTCATTCTATGATATCCTTAAAGGTTAAATGTATTGCATATTTTGTTATGATGAGTCGGTTAGTTTGTAATCTGGTTATAGTGAGGTACTGATATTGATAATGTCAAGGGTGTCTTCTCAATCCAGAGTAGGGCCAATATGATGCCTCCTATGCATTGAATGTGGATTGGAAGGCCTAGAAATAGTGAATAAAGTCATAAAAACTATATAAAGTGGTTAGCTAAATAGTATTCATTCATTTGTTAGAGATGCATTGCTTCTGAGGTAAATCTTCAAAAAGGTTTTACTTAGTCTGTCTATACCAGATGGTGTGTTGTGTTCTTAGCAATATCGTTGTTGTGACAACACTGTGTGTGTTCCTGTGATAGCCATCATGTGGTTGGCATCATGTCTGTGTCTCTGTCAGTGCTTCTTTAGGTTGGAGTCAGACTCATTATTTAAATGTTCACCCGAGTCTGTTCAATCACCTGCTGTAAGCGCACTCCTATGGAGTGAAGTACTATGGGTATTAGAGAATTCAATTCAGAATACAAATTCAAAATAATTAAAAATCAGATTCAATTTGTGGTGGCACTAATATCATTCTATACAGCACCCTGAGAAAACATCAATATAGGCTAGTCTACCTAGTGTAAATGTTTTGGTGGACAGGTATATATAGGTGGGTCAGGTTAGTTCGATCTAAACTAATAAATACCCTAAACCTTCTTACGCATGTGCTATTTTATAAACTACTTCACAAACAAGGACACATTTGTGTTATAAAGCAATCAATCTCCATTTGAAATCTACTTCACAAGTTAATTAGCCTTCTCTTTCTATATAGCACTGCCCCCTTGTGGCTCAAACAAGTTACTGCGGTTGTGTTTGGCAAGCAGTGTGGGCCTCCAGCTTAGTCTGATCAACATTACTGACATGGGTGGACATTCACTGTATCTTTCTGAGGAATACCACACAACCTTGAACACCACAAAACCAGACAATATATTATTTATTTCAATTTCTTATTTATTAGAAATTAAATGGTAGATTATCCGTAACGGTAAATGGTTTGATATCAACATACAGTCATCACTGTATAAAAATCAGTCAAAAATAAAGGGGAACTGGTATTGTGAACAAATTTAAAAATGTGAACATCTTGGTAGAAAAAAAGATAGATGTCATTGACCCTGATAAAATGCAGGAAGTGTATACAGAAAAAGTAGAATCAACATTATCTTATATTCTTCATTCCTCAGCAATATAATGTTCCAAAGCTTTCTATTCTATTTCATGCCAGTGTCCATACTGAAATATTGACATCTCCTGCCTCTTTTCCTGACACTTACAGTGGATTGAATGCTGTAAGAACACAGAATAAAATAAAAGCCCCATGATGGTAGTGAATGCATATTACTTCTTCTCATTAACCTAGTTAAATAAAGGTGAAATAAATTAACCATAATTTACTTGCATTAAATTGACTTGAGTTGAATAAAATTTCAGTTGTGATTATTATTATTAATGACTGTGAGGTTAAAGTGCAGACTATCAGCTTTAATGTCAGGGTATTTTCATCTATATTGGGTGAACCCTTAGGAAATTACAACACTTTGTGTTCATAGTCCCTCCATTTTAAGGGACCAAAAGTACTGGGACAAATTCACTTATATGTGTCACTGTCCCAATAGTTTTGGAGCTCACTGTAAATAAAATTGTCTGGTCCTTGGCTTATTGATCTGTTTGCTGGTTGTTCTTTCATCGTTCTCACCAGTCTGTAGTGGGTTGTTGCCTGGTCATTGGTCAACTGATCTGTTTGCTGGTTGTTGCCTCACTGGTCTGTTGGTTGGTCGTTGGCTAACCAATCTGTTTGCTGGTTGTTCTTTAGCTCACTGGTCTGGTCTGTTGGTCGTTGGCGCACCAGTCTTTTGGCTGATCTTTGGTTAGTTGTTGGCTTACCGGTCTGTTTGCTGGTTGTTTGCACACCAGTCTGTTAGCTGATCGTTGGCTAACCGGCCTATTGGCTGGTCATTGGCTAACCAGTCTGTTGGCTGGTCATTGGCTAACCAGTCTGTTGGCTGGTCATTGGCTAACCAGTCTGTTGGCTGGTCATTGGCTAACCAGTCTGTTGGCTGGTCGTTGGCTAACCAGTCTGTTGGCTGGTCGTTGGCTCAAAGGTCTGTTGGCTGGTCTTGGGCTCACCAGTCTATTGGCTGGTCTGTTTGCTGATTGTTGGCTCTCCGATCTGTTAGTTGGTCTTTGACTCACCGGTCTGTTGGTTAGTCGTCATTCTGTTGCACACACTGTTCGTACCTAGTGCTGTTGAGGTGGATCTTCTTACCGTCTACGATGTCTCTGGACGACCCCTCGGGCGATATCCTTACTGCACTGGAAAAGGACACACTCACCTGCCTCTTCAGGATCTTCAGTACCTTCCTCTTGTAACCCTTACAGGCAAAGAAGTAGATGAATGGATCCAGGCAGGAGTTGAGGTTCATCAGACACACAGTGAAGTGTAAGGAGATCTGGAATGCTGTGAGTTCAGCACAGTCCGGTTCATAGATCAGCTTTCGGATCATGTATTGGACGATGTTGATGTGGTAGGGGCTGAAACACACCACGAACACCAGGGAGACGCAGCAAATCACCCCGATGGCTTTGCGGCTGCGCCCCGACTTGTTCGTCAGGTGATTGGCCTTGGCCGAGAGGCGGAGTTTACAGCACAGTATGGAGTAGCACAATAGGATGGTCACCACGGGGACTCCGTAGCCTAGGAACACGGCACCAATCAGCATGTAGGCGATGTTGGGCACCTGTTCGAAGTTGGGATACTCCATACAAGTGATGAAGCCATCAGGCTCCACATTAGTCATGCGCATGGAGAGGAGAGGCAGAGTTTGCATTAAGACCAGTAACCACACCCCAACGCAGATGAATCGGACATTGGAGACCTTCCGGAATCGTCCGAACCGGAGCGGCAAGACCACAGCAATGAATCGGTCCACACTGAGGCAGGTCATGAAGTTGACCCCAGCATACGTGTTGATGTAGAAAATCAGCCCTGTGACCTTACACAGGGTCTCCCCAAGGGGCCAGTGGAAGCCCATGGCGTAGTAGATTATCCGTAACGGTAGTGACAGCGTGAACAGGATGTCGGAGATAACCAGGTTGGTGGAGTAAAGCGTGGTGGAGTTCATCTTCTTCAGGTTGGGCCGGATGACATGCAGCGCCAGGGCATTGCCCAGCAACCCCACGGTGAAGACGATGCAGTAGAAGAGGGGCATGAGGACTCGGGCATACTCCCGGTGATCATACAGAGTAAGGCAGGTGTTTGAGTTATTGCAGGTGGGGGTAGGGGTGAGGGTTGGATTGCTGGAGGTCACCTCCATCATTGGGCCAGTGGCTATTGTGAAGCTAGCTATATCTGTAAAAGAAGAAACATTGTTTGCATTTAGCATTACACATCACTATTGACTGAATGCATATCAGAGGAGGCTGGTGGGAGGAGCTATAGGAGGACATGCTCATTGTAATGTTAACATGTGGTTTCCATATGATTGATGTGTTTGATACCGTTCCAATTATTCAATTCCAGCCATTGTAATGATTCCGTCTTCCTATAGCTCCTCCCACCAGCCTCCGCTGATGAATATTGATGTATAGATACACATAATTATACCATGTATAACTAGTCTATAAGCATGTGTCCATCCACAGTTTTTATATGAGTAAAAATCACAACAGCTGTAATGAAAACAGTAAGTTTGGTACAATTTTTTAAATGCCGACAGATAATTTGTTTGTTCGACTTTTTGTAATAATAATAATAATAATAATACATATCATCATGTAGACTAGCCAGTATTTTCAAGCTGTTGGCTAGAGTGCACATGCCAAGACCGGATTAGGCACATTTGCTATTTTGCAACAGTTTTTGTGACATAACTATCAGTAGAGTTAAAAATGTGATGGAAACACATTGAACTTTAGATTTTTATTTGGTATATGAAGAGAAAAAGTACGTGTGCACTACGTAAAGTCTGTTTGGTGGCAGCGTTACCTAGCTAGTGAGAAGGATTTGGTTTGCTTTGCTCTTATTGTGTCCTGTCCCCTATTTGTGGCTCGTTTCAGGAATCTAGCGGGTCACTACTTCACAGCAGAGCCATTTGAAGGTAAACCTTTTATCAAAATACGTTTTAAATAACTTCTGGAACATGTGTACTTTCATGTGCCTTAATAACAAACGTGTATGCCATCTGTAAATACAAATAAAATGGTTCAATTACGAGCCTAGTTAAGAAAAGATAGCCACAGAAAAGACAGCAACCGTCCCTCTAATCCTGTCTAATGCTGATTTTTAAACAAATGTATTGCATAGTGGAGCTGCATTAATGTTGTTCTCCACTTTCTGTAGGATCGAGTTTAGAAATCAGTGGAATTAGAGTATGATAGCTGAGGAGATGGAGAAAACACCTGTCTCCAGGGAGACGCATCCATCATGCATGACGTTTATGGGTAAAATAGTCTAGTTAGCTACATTTTCAGATATTACACATTTCAAATTTTGACAGTAAGTGGTTTCATTGCAAGTTTAACTTTATCTTGTTATTTGTATATCAGAGCCATTTGCTTGCTAACATTGAACTTGGTTGGTTAGCTACCTGCAGATTCATGCAGGCTAGTAAAGTCATGAGTTGGGATTATGGTTCATTGTTTGACTAGCTAATGTTAGCTGGCTGGCTTGCTAGCTAACGTTACATGTATGATGTTATTCATATCTCAGAGCCATTTGCTTTCATTTTTAGAGCCTAATGTTAGCTAGCTACCACTCTCTCCTAAGGCTGTGACGTAGGGTTCAGCCAGGAATTGATGGACAGCCGGAAGAGCAAATTAAATTGTAGGAGGGACATCCCGGCTTCAAGTGGTGTCAGCATTCACATCCTCCTTCACACAGGCATAAGAGACACTCCTGTGTCCGTGAGAATCAAGGCTAATGCTCAATGTTAGCCATTTCGATCTACGGTGTTCATATATTGATTTATAAGTGATTTACTGTGCCTTCGGAAAAGTATTCAGACCCCTTCCCCTTTTCCACAATTTGTTACTTTACAGCCCTATTCTAAAATGTATTAAATAAATAGAAACCCTCAGCAATCTACACACATTAACCCCATCATGGCAAAGTGAAAACAGGTTAAGACATTTTTGCAAATGTATTAAACATTTTAAAACAGAAATACCTTATTTACATAAGTATTCAGACCCTTTGCTATGAGACTCGAAATTGAGCTCCGGTGCATCCTGTTCCCATTGATCATCCTTGAGATGTTTCTAAAAAATTGGAGTTCACCTATGGTTAACTGTTGACATGATTTGGAAAGGCACACAAACACCTGTCTATATAAGGTCTCACAGTTAACAGTGCATGTCAGAGCAAAAACAAAATGTCTGAGGTCCGAGACAGGATTGTGTCGAGGCACAGATCTGGGGAATGGTACCAAAACATTTCTGCTGCATTGAAGGTCCCCAAGAACACATTGGCTTCCATCATTCTTAAATGGAAGAAGTTTGGAACCACCAAGACTCTTCCTGAGCAATAGTGGGAGAAGGGCCTTGGTCAGGCAGGTGTCCGATGATCACTCTGACAGAGCTCTACAGTTCCTCTGTGGAGATGGGAGAATCTTCCAGAAGGACGACCATTTCAGCAGCACTCCACCAATCAGGCCTTTATGTTAGAGTTGCCAGACGGACGCCACTCCTCAGTAAAAGACACATGACAGCCTGCTTGGAGTTTGCCAAAAGATACGTAAAGACTCTCAGACCATGAAAAACAAGATTCTCTACTCTGATGAAACCAAGATGGAACTCTCAAGCGCCACGTCTGGAGGAAACCTGGCACCAGCCCTACGGTGAAGCATGGTGGTGGCAGCATTATGCTGTGTGGATGTTTTTCAGCGGCAGGGACTGGGAGACTAGTCAAGATCAAGGCAAAGATGAACGGAGCAAAGTACAGAGAGATCCTTGATGAAAACCTGCTCCAGAGTGCTCAGGACCTCAGACTATGGTTACTTTCCAACAGGACAACAAACCTAAGACAACACAGGAGTGGCTTCAAATCAAATCAAATTGTATTGGTCACATACACGCATTTAGCCAATGTTATTACGGGTGTAGCGAAATGCTTGTGTTTGTTACTCCAAGATTGCAGTAATATCTAACAAGTAATATCTAACAAATTCACAACAACACACACAATACACACTCATCTAAAGTAAAGGAATGGAATTAAGAATACATTTATATTTGGGTCAGCAATGTCAGAGCTTGTAGACATTATTAACGTGACTAGTGTTCCATTATTAAAGTGGCCAGTGATTTCAAGTCTATGTATACAGGGCAGAAACCTAAATGTGCTAGTGATGGCTATTTAACAGTCTGATGGCCTTGAGATAGCTGTTTTTCAGTCTCTCTGCCCAGGTTTTGATGCACCAGTACTGACCTTGACTTCTGGATGATAGTGGTGTGATCAGACAGGGGCTCGGTGGTTGTTTTCCTTGATTATCTTTTTGGCCTTCCTGTGACATCGGGTGCTGTAGGTGTCCTGGAGGGCAGGTAGTTTTCCCCCGGTAATGCTTTGGGCAGACCATACCACCTTCTTGGTTGCGGGCGGTGCAGTTGCCGTACCAGGCGGCGATAAAGGCCGACAGGATGCTCTCAATTAAGCATCTGTAAAAGTTTGTGAGGGTTTTAGGTGCCAAGACAAATTTGTTTAGCCTCCTGAGGTTGAAGAGGCTCTGTTTTACCTTCACCACACTGTCTGTATGGGTGGTCCATTTCAGTTTGTCAGTGATGTGTACGCCGAGTAACTTGAAGCTTTCCACCTTCTTCACTGTGGTCCCGTCTATTTGGATCGGAGGGTGCACCCTCTGCTGTTTCCTGAAGTCCACCATCATCTCCTTTGTTTTGTTGACGTTGAGTGAGAGGTTATTTTCCTGGCACCACACTCCCTGAGTCCTCACCTCCTCCCTGTAGGCTGTCTCGTCATTGTTGGTAATCAGGCCTACTACTGTTGTATCGTCTGCAAACTTGATGATTGAGTTGGAGGCATGCTTGGCTACGCAGTCACGGGTGAACAGGGAGTACAGGAGTGGGCTGAGCATGCACCGTTGTGGGGCCCCAGTGTTGAGGATCAGCGAAGTGGAGGTGTTGTTTCCTATCTTCAACACTTGGGGGGCGGCCCGTTAGGAAGTCCAGGAGACAGTTGCACAGGGCGGGGTTCAGACCCAGGGCCTCGAGCTTAATTTTTATTTCACCTTTATTTAACCAGGTAGGTCAGTTGAGAACAAGTACCAATGAGTACTTAATGAGCTTGGAGGGTACTATGGTGTTGAATGCTGAGCTATAGTCAATGAACAGCATTCTTACATAGGTATTCCTCTTGTCCAAATGGGATAGAGCAGTGTGCAGTATGATGGCGATTGCATTATCTGTGGATCTATTGGGGCGGTCAGAAAATTGAAGTGGGTCTAGGATGCCAAGTAAGGTAGAGGTGATATGATCCTTGACTAGTCTCTCAAAGCACTTCATGATGACAGAGGTGAGCTACGGGGCGATGGTAATTTAGTTCATTTAACCTTTGCTTTCTTGGGTACAAGAACAATGGTGGCCATGTTGAAGCATGTTGGGGCAGCAGATGGGGAGAGATTGAATAGACCCTGCCACATACATCTCGTGTCTGAGCCATTGAATTGCGACTCCCCTTCTGTACTTCTGTACTGACATTTTGACTGTTTGATTGCCTTATGTAGGGAATAACTACACTGTTTGTATTCAGCCATATTCCCAGTCACTTTCAGTTTTGCGCGAATGCTGACATCTATCCACAGTTTCTGGTTAGGGTAGGTTTTAATAGTCACAGTGGGTCCAACATCTCCTATACACTTTGTGATAAACTCAGTTAGTCCTTAGCATGGATACTTCCTGTTTGAGTTTCTGCCTATAGAAAGGCAGGAGCAAAATAGAGGCATGATCCGATTTGCCAAAGGGAGGAACTTGTAGGCATCCCAGAAGTTGGAGTAGCTAGTTGTATATAATAGCTGTATATGTTGGTGGTTGAGTGTTTTAGCATGTGTTGATAAAAACTTCGGGAGCGTTTTCCTCAATTTTGCTTTGTTAAAATCCCCATCTACAATAAATGTGGCCTCAGGATATTTGGTTTCCAGTTTGCATCTAGTCCGGTGAAGATCTTAGAAGGCCGTCGAGATATCGGCATGAGGGGGAATATACAGAGCTGTGACTATAACTGAAGAGAATTCTCTTGGGAGGTGATACGGTCGGCATTTGATTGTGAGGTCGGGTGACTTGAGTTCCTGTATGTTATCACAGTCACACCATGAGTAGTTAATCATGAAACAAACACCACCGTCCTTCTTCCTTGAGAGATATCTATTCCTGCACGATGAACTGAGAATTCAACTGGCTGTACGGACTCAGACAGTCCGTACATATTTCCGTGAAACAGAGTATAATACAATCCCTGATGTTTCTCTGAAAGGAAATCCTCACCCTGAGCTCATCAGCTTTATTATCCAGAGACCGAACATTAGCGAATAATATACTTGGAAGCGGTGTTTCCGCTTCCAGAGGCTGACCCAAAACACCCCCACCAGCGGTGTTTTGGGTCAGCCTCTGGAATCAGTTCAATTGCCCTGGGGGGTACAAAAGCATCCGATCCGAGGAAGCCGTATTCCTAGTCGCAATTCTGGTAATGCTGGTGAGTTACCGCCGCTCTGGTATTCTTGTGGTTATTCCCGGCCATATGTAATAACATAAAAACAATCCTGGGCTTCAGGACAGGTATCTGAATGTCCTTGAGTGGCCCAGCGAGAGCCACGACTTGAACCTGATCGAACATCTCTGCAGAGACCTGAAAATAGCTGTGCAGCAACGCTCCCCATCCAACCTGTCAGAGCTTGGAGGATCTGCAGAGAAGAATAGGAGACACTCCCCAAATACAGGTGTGTCAAGCTTCATACCCAAGAAGACTCAAGGCTGTAATCGCTGCCAAAGGTGTTTCAACAAAGTACTGAGTAAAGGTGACTGAATTATTATGTAAATGTTAGATTTTATTTTTTTATTAGCAAACATTTTTTTTAAATCTGTTTTTGCTTTGTCATTATGGGTTATTGTGTGTAGATTGATGAGGAAAAAATACCATTTAATATTTTTCAGAATAAGGCTGTAACCTAACAAAATGTGGAAAGAGTCAAGGAGTCTGAATACTTTCGAAGGCACATTCATGTCGGTACCAGAATCACGCATTTCCCCCAAACAGGGGATTTTACATCAAAGTGGTTTTAATAAATGTTTATAAAATGCTTGTAATGCTTTATGAATTAATGTAAATGTTGTAATGTATATAAATGTTGCTCATACAATGGTAGGACTATAATGCATATACATATCTATAAATGTTTACAAATATATTTGTTTATAGTTTAGAAATCATGTATTAATGCTTATTCATGATAGTTATTATGAAGTGTTACTATAATTTGGATTGCAATGTTATTTTGATATTCAGCTTCAAACCAATCGACGTATTCTTATTTTCACAAAATATTTCAGGTCATCGCGTCTGCTCATATGGCATAGGAATCAGTATTGTCACATGTCAAATATATCAAGTAATCACATGAAAATATCTACTGTGTCGCCACCTAGTGTTACAATATGCACAGTAGGAGGAATAATTTGGACCAGTTTCGTTTCACTAAATGCATTCATCCATTTTAATTTGTTAAATGTTTTAACATGCTAAATGACCCATGTTTTGTAACATCTAACTTTGACATATGCATTCACTCCAATTGCAGGCTAGCATATTTTTTTTATATACCATTAATATCTATACAAAGCACATGCAGTTGGCTTGGGTACAGCCAGAGTCAACATGATGGAATTCTACAAACAATACTAGGGGTTTTCACAGCACACAGCTGTGGTGGTCATGTCACAGAAAAAAATTGTTGTTGAAAGACACTTGCACACTAGGAAGTCTACATCCCTAGGCACTCAGCCAGAACATATCCGTTTTAAGGAAACTCAAAATGCATGACCCTAGTCACGGCCCAGACACGAGACTGCTATCTGACTCAAACTCAGGCTTCCTGACCCATTAACACCAAGCCAAAGCCAAGGGCTCTGGGTATTTAATTCTGATCTGCAGTTACAACTTTCACACAAGGTCAAAATTGTTTTGTAATTATTTTTGTATTATTATTACATAATAATAAATTATTATTTATTATTACACTTTTTCATTTTTTCCCTTTGTACAAATACTACAGATTTCTGTCTAGTGCAAGAACATGTTAAAAACAGTGTGGCCCCTGTAGAGGTCCTTGTTGTTCAATATGCAATTCTATGGTGGCCACAACATTTCATCGTTATGGGCCCCAACCTCTTAACCTCTACATTGTTGAGTCATAGTGTGAAACATGTCATTATATAGCTTCGTTATAAGTTAGTCACCTGCTGATTGGCTATCATTGACTTTGGAATAGTGTTGTACATTTAGTTATAAATTGGCCTGGTATAACAGCCAGGTCTCAAGCATTCAACTGCATTATTTGGCGTGTGCACTTCGTAATGAGCTGTGTAAGCTGTTTTGATAACGTGAACCTAATGATTCATTGAATGTACATTGAACCTGAGAAGAACATATTGTTAGCCATAGTTTACAGTTCTTTTGCAGCAATTGTTCGGTTTCGAATTTCACTTCCCAATACTTTTCCAATTCTAGTCAAGATCAAGTTGAATAAATGAGAATGCATGCAAAATCAACAATTGATTGAACCAAACCACGAATGTGGACTTACCAAAATCAATTGTATTCTTCCAAAGTGTGAGATTAAGCAGAATAGTTCCTCCTTGGCATGAGAATATAATTGTCCTCTCAGAGTTCAGCAAAGACCACGTTGCCCCAGGCTTTTAGAGCAGAGTGACACATCATGCCAAATAGAGAACTAAGGCTGAGTGGGAGCCTGGCTCTCTTAACCATGGTGAAATCATAATAGCCTTGTGGAGATTGGGATCGATCTCTCTCTCTCTCTCTCTCTCTCTCTCTCTCTCTCTCTCTCTCTCTCTCTCTCTCTCTCTCTCTCTCTCTCTCTCTCTCTCTCTCTCTCTCTCTCTCTCTCTCTCTCTCTCTCTCTCTCTCTCTCTCTCTCTCTCTCTCTCTCTCTCTCTCTCTCTCTCTCTCTCTCGAAACTGGCACCTGCTGTTGCCCACAAAGATAAAGCTGTCGCATATATCTACACTTTTAATGTTTGTTTTGTTGGTCTGTTTTTAAAGAGTATTTTGAATACTATATATATATTTATATATATAAACATGTAACTAAATCTCAGATTTAGTTCTGTAACTTATTACTTGTGGGAGCCATCTATTCTGTAATTACAAACATATTGCTCATAATGTTGATAATATTGTGGCTAGCTCAGCCAGAAGAAGATGGCAAGAGTTCCTGCACCCCATACACCGCACGACTACAGGAACGAACCTTACCTCCGGCATAAACACATAACACAACCGTTTAATCGTAGAACACAAACTACCCACAATCCCCTTGCGCCCTTCAGTTACCACGCAACGCGTGGCTAGCGCATGCCGGCCAGATCGCTACAATAATTTAATAAATAATGAATGTCAATTTAGGTACAACTGATAGATAACCGATCAATAACTGATGCACTTTGCTATCAGCTCCCTCTCCTAAAATCATTAGGTGTCTCTTTTGTTCATAGTAAAGTTGGAACTGTTGAAAAAGTATCTGGCCAACGTGGTGTGCCGTGTGCATGTGTACCCATGAGAGGATGTGGTTTCAAACTCATGGCCTCCTTTATCTTTGTCATATATTGACATCAATCATTTACATTCTTATTTTTCTTCTTTTTTGCTTTCAAAGTAAAGTTCTGGTTTTGTGGTTTGGTTTTTCTCACAAATATCAGTGGAGGAAAAAGTACCCAGTTGTTATACTTGATTAAAAGTAAAGAGAAGTTGATAGAAAAGGACTCAGTAAAATCCTACTTGGGTAAAAGTATTTGGTTTTAATTGTACTTAAGTATTAAAAGTAAATGTGAATTATAAAATGTATTTAAGTATCAAAAGTAAAAGTATAAATAATTTCTAATTCCTTATATTAAGCAAACCAGACTAAACCATTTTCTTGTTTTTTTAATGCATTACAAATGAAGCATGTGTTTAGTGAGTCCAGATCAGAGGCAGTAGAGACGACCAGGGATGTTCTCTTGATAAGTGCGTGAATTGGACCATTTTCCTGTCCTGCTGAGCATTCAAAATGTAATAAAACTTTTAGGTGTCAGGGAAAATGTACGGAGTAAAAAGTACATTATTTTCAAATTTTAGTGAAGTAAAAGTAAAAGTTGTCAAAATAAAGATAGTTAAGTAAAGTACAGATAATAGTATTTTTACTTAAGTACTTTACACCAATGATGAACATCTACCTAAACACAAACATATAAGTACTTTACACCACTGATGAACATCTACCTACACACAAACATATAAGTACTTTACACCAATGAGGTCATCATTTGTGCAACCATGCACATTCACTCACACACATTGGGAATTTGCTTCCCTCGCCTTGGCAACCATGCAGATTCAAAGCTTGATGATTAGTTGATTATCTGAAACAGTTGTGTAGTGCTAGGGCAAGAACAAAACTTTCACCCCTTGGAGTCCCGAGGACCAAGTTAGGAATACCCTGTTTTAACAAGCAACTTGGCTTGTCAAGGTAGTGATGAGTAGAGTTGTAGTGACATGTTTTGGGATTTAAAGCTAGAAGCCTTAATTGAAATAATAACATTGCGTTTTAGCTAAAAAGCTTGAGGGATGGGGTGGAGAAATGTACCCACGCTAATTCATAGATGTCTATATTAGGTTCTGAAACAGAAATGCATGTTAAAGTGAGTTTTTGCCCTATTAATTTCTCTGTCAATACTCTCATTCCAAGATGGTGAACAGTGCGGACTTGTTTATATTTCTTATTCTCATATACTTTCCTGCAACCCGCCTCACCCAACGTGGATAAGATCTACTATTTCTTTATTTCTTTATCCCATTTAACTGGACCTCTGACAGAAGCTAGCCTGCTAACTAGCTACTAGCCATTGCTAGCCATTGCTAGCCACTGCTAGAGGTCTTCACCACTGCCCTTCCCTGCACCAGGCAGCTATAGTTCGGTACTAGCTAATTCCTGGGCTACAGTACCTCTGTCAACCGGCCTGGACCATCTATTGTCGCCACGGAGCCCCGCCGATCCATCACGACTGGTCTGCCGACATAATCGTCCGACGTGGTTTCAACAGGCTTTTCCATCTGCTATTCCCGGCACGCTAGCATTCTGAACGCCGTGCCTCCCGCTCGCCTAGTGTAGTAGCGGCCACTGAACTGCTCCCTGGCTCACCTCTTGCTGCTCATTGGACCTTATGATCACTCGGCTACACAGCTGATGCCTGCTGGACTGTTCCCTAACACAGTACCTCATTCTGTTTATCTGTTAAGCCTCAGACTCTAACTCAGGTCCTGTGTGTAGCAAAACATTTTCTCTAACTGACCCTCTCTGTCCATTCATCACCATTACCTGTTGTTGTCTTAGCTCTCTTGATTAACTCCTGTGATTGTTTTATGCCTCTCTCTTATGTCAATATGTCTTGTCTGTTGCTGTTTAGGTTAGTTCTTATTGTTCTATTTCACTGTAGAGCCCCCAGTCCCGCTCAACATGCCTTAGATAGCTCCAGAGATGCAACTTCTCTCATCGTTCCCCAAGCCTAGGTTTACCTCCACTGAACTCACATCCTAGCATATCCTTGTCTGTACATTACTCCCTGAATCTGTTCTACCACGCCCAGAAATCTGCTCCTTTCATTCTCTGTGCCCAACGACCAGTTCTTAAAGCCATTAGCCGTACCCTTACATCCTACTCCTCCTCCTCCTCTGTTCCTCTGGTAATGTAGAGGTAAACCCAGTTCCTGTAGCCCCCAGTACTACACCTATTGCCCAGGCGCTCTCATTTGTTGACATCTGTAACCGTAAAAGCTTTGGTTTCATGCATGTTAACGTCAGAAGCCTCCTCCCTAAGTTTGATTTTTTCACTGCTTTAACACACTCCGCCAACCCTGATGTCCTAGCCGTGTCTGAATCCTGGCTTAGGAAGGCCACCAAAAATTCTGAAATTCCCATCCCCAACTACAACATTTTACGTCAAGATAGAACTGCCAAAGGAGGCGGAGTTGCAATCTACTGCAATCTCCAGGTCCGTGCCCAAACAGTTTGAGCTTCTATTTTAAAAAATCCACCTTTCCAGAAATAAATCTCTCACTGAAGCCGCTTGTTACAGACCCCCCTCAGCCCCCAGCTGTGCCCTGGACACCATATGTGAATTGATTGCCCCCCATCTACCTTCAGAGTTTGTACTGTTAGATGACCTAAACTGGGATATGCTAAACACCCTGGTCGTCCTACAATCTAAGTTAGATGCCCTCAATCTCACACAAATTATCAAGGAACCTACCAGGTACAACCCTAAACCCGTAAACATGGGCAGCCTCATAGATATCATCCTGACTAACTTGCCCTCCAAATACACTTCCGCTGTCTTCAACCAGGATCTCAGCGATCACTGCCTCATTGCCTGCATCCGTAATGGGTCCGCAGTCAAACGACCACCCCTTATCACTGTCTATCGCTCCCTGAAACACTTCAGCGAGCAGGCGTTTCTAATTGACCTTGCCCAGGTATCCTGGAAGGAGATTGACCTCATCCCGTCAGTAGGGGATGCCTAGTTGTTCTTTAAAAGTGCTTTCCTCACCATCTTAAATAAGCATGCCCCATTCCAAAAAAATTGAACTAAGAACACATGATGGAGTACACCACAACAGTCACTGGCTTCATCCATAAGTGCATCGATGACGTTTTCCCCACATTGACCGTACGTACATACTCCAACCAGAAGACATGGATTACAGGCAACATCCGCACTGAGCTAAAGGGTAGAGCTGCCGCTTTCAAGGTCCGGGACTGTAACCCGGACCCTTATAAGAAATCCCGCTACGCCCTACTACGAACCATCAAACAGGCAAAGTGTCAATGCAGGACTAAGATTGAATCCAACTACACCTGCTCAAACGCTCGTTGGATGTGGCAGGGCTTGCAAACTAATACAGACTACAAAGGGAAGCACAGCCGCAAGCTGCCCAGTGACACAAACCTACCAGAAGAGCTAAATCACTTCTACGCTCGCTTCAAGGCAAGCAACACTGAGGCATGCATGAGAACATAAGCTGTTCCGGACGACTGTGTGATCACGCTCTCCGTAGCCGATGTGAGTAAGACCTTTAAACCGGTGAACATTCACAAGGCCGCAGGACCAGACGGATTACCAGGACGTGTACTCTGAGCATGCGCTGACCAACTGGCAAGTGTCTTCACTGTGGATACCATCTGGCCTCACCAAAGAGTCAAGAGCTGATACGGTTCCACTTCACCCTACTTCAGTTGTTCTCCACCAGCTGATGTTTTTATCTGTCAGTGACGAGCAGAGAAGCCACTTGTAAGGCTCCACTCACACTTCAAATATCAACATTTCTTTTGAAGGGAAAAATGGTTGGACTGCTTTGATCTGTACTTTACACTGTATGCCCACTGAATCACACTGTGCTTCGCAACACACGCAACAACATCCTTAATGTCATCAGGTCAATCAGGTCAATTTTCACCAAGTCGAGTAGCTTAAGAAATTTCCCCCCCGGGGGATCAATAAAGTATCTATCTATCTATCTATCTATCTATCTATCTATCTATCTATCTATCTATCTATCTATCTATCTATCTATCTATCTATCTATCTATCTATCTATCTATCTATCTATCTATCTATCTATCTATCTATCTATCTATCTATCTATCTATCTAATGTTATAGAATAGCAAGACAATGTGGCCTGGGTGGTCTAATGTAAGTGCTATTTTAACAGTTTCTGCTCTGGCACATGGCCCTGTGTAGTGGAAACCGTTGGTTGTGCAAAACACATGCCGACTTATTTCCTGTGAAATAAGTTATTTCCATCAGCAGTCAGCATCATGCAACAACGAATTTTACAGTAACATTCAAATACTTTATCTGCTTTTTTTTTTTTTCATTTTCTTCATTCAAATACTTCATCTGCAGTCTGCACCTCAGGCAGGCTCAGTTAAACGCTCAACGTATTTGGAAGAAAACAAATACTATATGAACCCAGGTCTGGACATTCTCAACATGCGTGCCAATAGCAGACTGGTGTCAGAAAGGTCAGGTGATCATCTATGACCCTACATCTTGAACACTTCATTAATTTGTTTAATTGTTAATTCATTTACACATATAAAGAAATGCGGTAAGAAAGAGAATTACAAATCCTATTTTCTCTTTTTTGCTTGGGGATGGTGGTGGGCAGTGTCTTTGAAAACAAGCCCAGTTTTTGGGGAAGTGGGTAACTTCCTCTTGCCCTGGCCTTGTGTGTCTGACTCACTGGTGCTAAGACACCCAGCAATCACACACAAACACACATACACAGTGGTGTAAAATACTTAAGTAATACTTACGTTTTTTTGGGGGTGTGTACTTTACTTCACTATTTATATTTTTGTCAACTTTTACTTTACATTCCTAAAGAAATAATGTACTTTTTACTCGATACATTTTCCGTGACACCAAAAAAATACTTGTTACATTTTGAATGCTTAGCAGGACAGAAAAATTGTCAAATTGAAACACATCTCCTGTTGTTGTCTTCAGTCTCTCTTTATGTAGTGTTGTGCTGTCTCTCTCGTCGTGATGTGTGTTTTGTCATATATTTTTATGTAGGCCGTCACTGTAAATAAGAGTTTGTTCTTAACTGCCTTGCCTAGTTAAATAAAGGTTCAATGAAATAAATAATAATAATGTTTATGACAGTTTACTACTTTTCACTGCACATACACCAGGCAAGAGACAAATGTCTATTCATAGACCACGTTGGCTGAGTCTGAAGGATGGCCCAGTTAAAAAATATATAAATTAACAAGACAAAAAGACAAAAAGCCCCTACAGGCTTTTGATAAGGAGTTGATCAAACTGATTTGAACATTAGTTGAACAAAATGGATCTATTTTCATATTTAGTGGCCATAGCTATCTCTTTTCTAGACCTGACAGGGCTGTTCAGTCACGGCCAATCACCTCGACCTCAGCAAGTGATTAGTGAGCTGCAGAACCTGCGATTAGGATGTTATGAAGGACTGCGTTTGTGGAGGATATCCTCTTTAGAAATCTGTTGCAGCTGCTTGAAGTATAAAAACAACTGTTTTCAGGTGAACTACTGTGATGTAAGTCGTGTATGATTATCGTTTGTTGACCAGAACACATACATTGAACATGAACTGTGATGACTGCTCATATTAAACCAACACTGCAAGCTGTTCATGAGAAACCAAACCGGCCCTTAAAATACATTGCAAACATTGAGTTAGCCTGCAGTGTAGTTATTTTTATCAGTATCAACTGAATTAGAGCCGTTCTGGCAAGAGTGCATTACTTTTTTGAATCAGCAACAGTATATTAGGTACAGTAAACAGATGTTTTATACCATTGTTTGAATCCCTTTATCCAGAGAGCACCTTGTTATAAACGTTAAAACTACCCACAGCAAAACAAATCATCGATTATTTGCCTTGAACATTTATTGGAATGAAAGTTTGCAACTCTGTATGTAGTATGGATTTGGTACGTCTTGATATTAGGTGGATCTATCTAACCCGGACCGTCACAGGCGTGACAACAGTTTTCACAGTTTTGTAGCATCAAAGATAAGACTGCAACACTTGCACAGGAAACCTCACTCTTGTGGTTGTTCTTGCTGACTTCTTCAAAATCAACTTTGAGTAACACGTTACGATTTCAAACATGTTGCATTTTCCAACATGTTAACCAATCTGAAATATGTACCATAGGCATATTTTATGTTTTAACAGAGAGAGGAAGTGGGGAAGCAAAGGGTTTACTCTGCCCAAAATTGGTCCACAAAAATAGACTACGAAAATTGCTTATTTGCTACGTGAGGCTTATTTGATGAAGTAATGGTTAGGCTGTTACAAATGCTCTGATATAAGTGGGAACGTACGTGGCCTTTTGGCAACTGAAAAAAACTACTTTATATTGGAGTTCTACCTGTTGTTCACATTAGCTAAAATCAAATCAAAATCAAATCAAATGTATTGTCACATACACTTGTTTAGCAGATGTTATTGCGGGTGTAGCGAAATTCATGGTCCTACCTGATCTCGCCTCTGGTGCCTGCTTTCCATCTTTGAAGACATGTATTTCCGTTGTTAGAGTTTTCACTCTACCATCTTGTCAATATAATAGATCATCTTAGGTATTACTGGTGATTGACATAGAACCTCTTTAATGGTGAACCCATGCCTAAATTACATGTCAAAATCTGATATTGTCACGTTGGGGTGTGTAGAGAGACCAAGGCGCAGCGTAGCGATAGTTCGACATCGTTTATTGAAAATGAATAAACTATACTTGATATTGACTATACAAAATAACAATGCAATAATAGAAAATATAACACACGTACTCACGAACACGGGACAATAGACAATGAACCACGCCGTAATTAGATACTAGATCTGCCAGACTCTGACCATAGAAATATAGAGAAGCAAAGCTTCTGGCCAGAGCCTGACAAATATTAATAATAATGGTTCTCTACAACAAACCCTTGGTCAGCCATGAAGACAACGCGATAAAATAATGTCACATATTCCCTCAGGACCAACGTGAACTAACGTGTACAACGTACTCTGTTCAGACAATGCTTTCCTCGGCTGGTAGATAGTAGTACTACAACATAACCATATAATACATTATATGGGTAAAATATGGGTAAAAGGCTGATCTTCGGTCAGTTATGGTTAACGTTAGGAGTGGGGAAGGGGAAGCTGATCCTACATCTGTACCAACAGGAAACGTCTTATCAGTCAACATCAGTATGTCCCCGTTCACATACCTCCTTTCTCCCTCCCTAGTAATCACTGATCTGACATGGCTGGGTCTATTTAGCTTTCACCTATTCAGTGGTGTCAGCTCAGTGTTTATATAACGAAAGGAAGGAAATGAGGAAGGAAGGATGCTTTTCAGAAGATTCAAACAGGGCCGTCGTCTTTAGTATTTGAACAGGGCGAGGATCCTCATTTTGACACGTGTCTTGACACTGTGCTGCTGTAACAACAGGAAGACATAGGATGGCAGCAGAAGTACTGTATATTCATTTCAGCAGTACGTCTTCCTCCAAATACATCTTAGCAAGGATGTGCATTCAGGGTAGGTAAGGTAGGCGATTCCTCCATATCAAAAGAGAGAATAATGTAAGTGGTTATTTTTGCTTTTTTCACCACTTTCGTACCCAAGACCCCATCTCAATAATCATATGTCGCAATAACTAACTAACAGTCATTGCATTATATTACATCAAGTAAATACTCCAATAAGACCATGATGGATCAACGGATGTGGCAGCTAAAAATCTGAGAATTGAATAGAACATACAGTGCCTTCAGAAAGTATTTACAGCCCTTGAAAGCTGCTGTGTTGTTCAAGGTACATGTAACCAGGTCAAAAATCGCAACCTACGAGCCCTGTGGCTTCAGGCTATTTGGAGGGAGAAAAGGAAATTGTGGGGACCCGGTTTCCACGTAGGCTACACGTACAGTGCCTTCAGAAAGTATTCACACCCCTTTGTTATGGCAAGCCTAAGTTCAGGAGTAACAATTTGCTTAACAAGTCACATAATACATTGAATGGACTCACTGTGTGTGCAATAGTGTTTAACATGATTTTTGAATGACTACCTCATCTCTGTACCACAGGGCAGCTGGATTGGATCATTATTGTTTTCTGTGTTTATTAATGACCTTCCACTGACTTTGAATAAAGCCTGTAACTCAACAGTATACACATCAGCTGCAACAGTACAATGAATAACTGACACCCTTAAGAGCCAGTCAGTTTTAGAATGGTTAACTAGCAATAGACTGGTGCTGAATACACTACATGGCCAAAAGTATGTGGACACCTCGAACATCTAACTCCAAAATTATGTGTTATGGGCATTCATATGGATTTGGTCGACCTTTTGCTGCTATAACAGCCTCCACACTTCTGAGAAAGCCTTCCACTAGACGTTGGAACATTTCTGCAGGGACTTACTTCCATTCAGCCAAAAGAGCATTAGTGAGGTCGGGCACTGATGTTGGGCCATTAGGCCTGGAGCGCAGTTGGCGTGCCAATTAATTCGAAAGGTGTTCTATGGGGTTGAGGTCAGGGCTCTGTGCAGGCCAGTCAAGTTCTTACACACTGATCTCGACAAACCATTTCTGTATGCACCTCGCTTTGTGCACGGGGGCATTGCATTGCTGAAACAGGAAAAGGGCTGTAGTGTGGTGAAAGGAGAGAGCCAGGCGCAGGATACAGAGAATGGGTTTTAATAATGTAGCCGCAACAAGTTCAGTACAGAGAAAATACTAACACCAATAGAATTTACACAACAAAACAACGGGTCCAAAGCCCGGAAATAAACGTACCGTAGAGACAGCGTAAACTGTCAGCATGAACACAATACGAGGAACACATTAACGCACAAGGACTAGGGGAGCAGAGGGAACAGATCAACACTTAGGATCAGGTGTGTGTCGTTGGTGACAGGACAGTCCGTGGTGCGTTCAAGACAAACAGTGTTGTGAGGTGTTGGGAAACTGGGTGATACTAGGCAGTAATATGGAACCAGGGGAAAGGTGGCGGCTAAAAAGCCGGTGACGTCGAATGCCGGAGCCACCCCGGACCAGGAGAGGAGGCCGCCCCGGAGGTAGACGTGACAAGGGCCTTCCCCAAACTGACCAACTCCATATTAATGCCAATGATTTTGGAATGAGATGAATGTGTCCACATTCTTTTGGTCATGCAGTGTATCTAACAATACTGCCCTACAAAGGCTAACCGCAGTAACTACAGCAAACACTCATACTGAGAAAAATGCCTTTAAAGTTTTGACATGTTGTGGGTAGATTAGTTGTAATGCATTCATGTAATGCCTTTTTACTAAGACATGTTTTATTGATGAAAACCATGATAAACCACTTCCTACACATTGGACCACAAGGCTTCCCCATCCGTGGAGTCTTACTTTGTTCACTTTCAACTGCAGACTGATCTTGAAAAACTATTTGGGCGCTATTGACATCATCACCATCTTCATCATTATCACCCTCATTCTCTGGTACATAAGTAGGATCCCTCTCATCATAATCACTAACTTCATCATCCTCATCATCCTCATCACTGTCATCAGCCCTCATCCTGTTCGTTCCTTTGAGCTAGAGAATCTTGAAGACAGACGCTACTGTCTGCCCACTCCTCAGTGTAACTGCCTGCCTGAAAATCTTCAGTGAGGCAAACAATTCCTCCAGATATAGTTCTCATCCTCTCCTCTTCACCATCTGCTTCTGCTTTAGGAATTTTTGAAGGAGTTTCCTCATAATGTCCTGCAATAAATCATGAAAGATGAACAGTATTTTCTTATAATTAGTAGCCTAATCAAGTAACCTATATCATTTTTGAATATTTTAATATGGCCATAAATATTTTCCTAGAATTAGAGGTCAGAGATCTCATAAGGTAACATGCATGTAGGCATCTTGTCTTTGTAGCCTAACATCTAGGCTAATCTCAAACTATCTAATCCCTTAAAGATATAATTAAACATCAATGAAATAGAGGAACCCTATGTATTCTTATCTGTGGAATCTGAAAAAACTGACTGGCAAGTTGGACATTATTCTTGACTCTATATGACACCGACACTAATTCAATTGCCCAGTTCTGTTAAATTTACTGATTATGTAACTAAAAGCTACAATCATACTGTAGTTGTATCCATTGGGTTGCCAATTTAAGGCATGATATGAACCAAAACAGGAGTAGGGTATTTTGGGGGTTTTTCATGCTAACATCAGGCAGAACCAATGAGCTCACATTGAAATGCATGCGATTCATGATCGTTGATTAGTTATATGGTTGGCAACCCTTGAATTTAATTTGTTCTCAACAAAGCTAACGATATTCAATCATGTGATCTAACGTGGTTTGCAAATTGAGGATAGTAAACACAGGCAGCTTTGACAGCTATTTCGATTATAAATCGGATTATCATTACGTTGTCAGAGTGGATATTGCCTTCAAGGGAGCAGGTAGGCTAATGTCTGTCTAATTTGCTAGCAGCTGGCTAGCCAGTAACTTAATTAATGGTAACTGATTATAAAGCTGTAATTTCTTGCCTTGCTAGGTGTTCATATTTTGCCTTACCCTTTTCTGGATATTTGCGTTTTAACGCGAGTTCAACCATCTTTTTGCCGCGGGATTGTGCCATGGTGTTTCTCTATTATGCTAAGCTAGCTGGTTGGCTTGTTGGTTCTGTGTGAGGGAATGTTAAGATCGGGACAAACAGTGTTAGAATCCCCTTCATGATAAGGCTACGAGGCAGACCGCAGTATCTGCGGTGTCAAAGCCGGGAATACAAAGCCAGAACGTAGTAACATCACTGACTGCGGTTTGCCTTGGTATTAGCTTGGATTTTGTAGTTGTTACAATAAGACAGAACACCGTAACATCACTTTCAGTTATTTGAAAAAGAAAATCATCTCCCAAATATCGCATATTTTTAAAATATGCCGTAGAAAGCTGGTTCCTCCAGAAAACCAGCTCAACCAGCTTCACCTGGAATGCTTTTCCTTCAACAGTCTTGAAGGAGTTCCCACATATGCTGAGCACTTGTTGGCTGCTTTTCCTTCCCTCTGCGTTTCAACTCATCCCAAACCATCTCAATTGGGTTGAGGTCAGGTGATTGTGGAGGCCAGGTCATCTGATTCAGCACTCCATCACTCTACTTCTTGGTAAAATAGCCCTTACACAGCCTGGAGGTGTGTTGGGTCATTGTCCTGTTGAAAAACAAATGTTTTTCCCACTAAGCCCAAACCAGTTGGGATGGTGTATCGTTGCAGAATGCTGTGGTAACCATGCTGGTTAAGTGTGCTTGAATTCTAAATAAATCACAGACATTGTCACCAGCAAAGCACCCCCACACCATAACACCTCCTCCTCCATGCTTCACGGTGGGAACCACACATGTGGAGATCATCCGTTCACCTACTCTGTGTCTCATCTTCTTCTTATTGGGGCACTTTAGTAGTGGTTTCTTTGCAGCAATTTGACCATGAAGGCCTGATTCACACAGTCTCCTTTGAACAGTTGATGTTGGGATGTGTCTCTTACTTGAACTGTGAAGCATTTATTTTGGCTGCAATTTCTGAGGCTGCTCTGCAGCTGAGGTAACTCTGGGTCTTCTATTCCTGTGGTGGTCAGTTTTTTTTACTTTGTTTTTATTGAGGAACACAAAGAAAATACAAATAAAGTCAAATATCAACAAAAAAGGTCTGGCAGGTACAGCACACATCATGTGTTCATGAGATTATTTACAGTGACATCTTTGAATTAGAACATTTTCAAGTACGAAACCCATTTTTCCCAGTATTCCTGGCCTCTCTCCTCTTGAGTTCTTAAAGCAAAGGTCATACGCGCCGTTTGGTGTATTTCTTTAACAATATCTATCCATTGTGTCACAGTGTAAGGGCCTTTTTGTAGCCATATCCTAGTGATAGCCTTTTTACTGGCTACCAGTAGGACCTTCAACAGGTATTTTTCTCTAGTGTGTAAGTTATTAGGTATTTCACCCAAATACAAATAAATTAATGTTTCCCATTATTTTTCCATTGTTAGATCTTATTTCTCCCCAGTAAGTTTTGATTGTGGGGAAGAACCAAAAGATATGAGAGTGATAGCCCTCGATAGCCCCATTCTCTCCAACAAGGGTGTTGGGAACCAGTCTGTTTTGATTTCAGTTTATGTTTTATGAAAAAAGTTATAACATTCTTCCAACATAATTCTCTCCAAGACCTTGAGTTGGTAGAGCTTAGTTGAGTCTCAAATATGTTCAACCATGTTTCATCAGTTATTTTAATGTTAAGCTACTCCTCCCATATAGTTTGTAGAATGTTTATTTTGTTACTCCCCAGGTGGCATGTGTTAGTGAATACTTGTAAAACATTTTGAGGTGCTCGGGGATCAATCTTATCTCGATCTTGGTGTCGATCTTATAGGTATCTGTAAAAATCTTGTTTTGTCCCTCTCGCTGGGCTGCCTTCTGCTTTCCAGTTTGCGGAGGTCCTTTTCCAGCAGGTCTTCCCGGCTGTATGGAGTTCTGGAGGATATCATGTCTGACCGTGGCCCCCAAATGTTATTTTAATGTGTTATTTTAGTGTTATTTAGTAAATATTTTCTTGACTCAATTTTCTTGCTTGATAAAATCTGTCAAGTATAGTAAACGAGTGTCGGTAGAGTAGGATTGTCTACAACCAGACTCAAGGTCATATAAAATGCTCATCAATATACAGTACCAGTCAAAAGTTTGGACACACCTACTTATTCCAGGGTTTTCTTTATTTTTACTATTTTCAACATTGTAGAATAATAGTGAAGACATCAAAACTATGAAATAACACATATGGAATCATGTAGTAACCAAAGACGTGTTAAACAAATCAAAATATATTTTGTATTTGAAATTCGCCACCCTTGATGACAGCTTTGCACACTCTTGGCATTCTCTCAACTAGCTTCACCTGGAAGACTTTTCCAACAGTCTTGAAAGAGTTCCCACATATGCTGAGCACTTGTTGGCTGCTTTTCCTTCCCTCTGCATTTCAACTCATCCCAAACCATCTCAATTGAGTTGAGGTTGGGTGATTGTGGAGGCCAGGTCATCTGATGCAGCAATCCATCATTCTCCTTCTTGGTCATATAGCCCATAAAAAGCCTGAAGGTGTGTTTTGGGTCATTGTCCCGTTGAAAAACAAATGATAATAAGCGCAAACCAGATGGGATGGCGTATCGCTGTGGTAGCCATGCTGGTTAAGTGTGCCTTGAATTGTAAATAAATCACAGACAGTGTCATCAGCAAAGCACCCCCACACCATCACGCCTCCTCCTCCATGCTTTACGGTGGGAACCACACATGCTGAGTTTGGCCGGTGTAGGCCATCATTGTAAATAATAATTTGTTCTTAACTGACTTGCCTGGTTAAATAAAGGTTAACTTTTTAAATGAGGGATAAAAGGAGATGCATTTCATTCAGTATCAACTTTTTACCTCCTTTTCATGTCTTTGTGTCTTTACAGTTGGCCTTAATCTGAATAGTGTGTTTAGCAGTATGCTAAGCACGTCTCTGGATAGACAGTTTATGAAAAACTCTGGTTAAGATCAGTATTATCAAAGGATTTCAATGTGTTTATCTTATACGATTCACATAATTTTGAGTTGTGAAAAAACTGAAGTGTTGCAGGAAATTGATTGGTTAATGCTTAACATTCTGAAACGTTCACTGGTGTCACGTTGTACAAATGATCGAGAGACAGGCACACAAATACGTAATAAGGGTTTTTTAATAATCCACCCAACAATTACAACATGCCATGTAAAGGCACAGGGACGAATCCCAAAACAAACACGTATACAAAAACACAGGGTTGAAACCCAAACAAAAGAGCTAGGAGTACCTCTAATAAATACACAGGACGAGACCCGTAATCACTACACGGGACGAGACCCGTAATCACTACACGGGACGAGACCCGTAATCACTACACGGGACGAGACCCGTAATCACTACACGGGACGAGACCCGTAATCACTACACGGGACGAGACCCAAAATAACAGATGCACAATAATAAACGGGACGAGACCCGTAATCACAATTGCACCACACACGCAGCATGAAAGCCGAAACACCAAAGCACTGGTACTCACAAGCCCAACGGACATGGGAACAATAATCGACAACACAATGGTGAACAATGGGCACAATTATACAAGGACTAATCATGGGGGGAATGGGAACCAGGTGTGTGTAATGATCCAGTTCAGTGATGTAGACCTGGTGCACGGATGGAGCAGCAGTACTTTAAACGTTTTCTTACACTATGATTCTAAACATTCAAATGCGACTGGGAGACTTCCATGGCAGGCAGTGTTGTCAGTCATGACAACTCAGCTTACTACCGCGCACAACAACTGGACACACCCCTGCCATTACCATGACAACTAGCGTAGCCATGTCAGCAAATGACTACAGTCTGAACACACACATATCCGATTTGGTCACTTGCAACTTGCTGTTACAAAACTGATTTGAGTATTAAGGCCTGCGGTGTGAACAAAGCTTTAGAGGGTCTAGCACCCCAACATAGGCTCCAGCCTGATAACTCTTTGCTCAGTTTGGTACACAAATATAACACCCATGATCTCACCTCAAATCAAACACCTTCAATGGCTTCCTCAACTGATTCAATAAAGAAATACCACAGTCTCTTCCAACTGGTGTCGCTCAGGTGTTGCTGCTGGGCAGGAGTAGACCACTAGCCCCCCTTGGACAGACTCATCACCCTCTGCTTGTATGTCTTAATGGCAAAGAAGTAGATGACAGGGTCCAGACAACAGTTAAAGTTCATCATGGATACAGTCACCTGCAGGGACACAATGACTTTTTATTTTATTTTGTTGTGCCCGACCAGACAGACAGACAGACAGACCCATCAACAGTCTCCCCTACCGACCGACCGACCCGACAGACAGACAGACAGACCCACCAACAGTCTCCCCGACCGACCGACCCGACAGACAGACAGACAAACCCATCAACAGTCTCCCCGACCGACCGACCGACCGACCCGGCAGACAGACAGACAGACCCATCAACAGTCTCCCCGACCGACCGACCGACCCGACAGACAGACAGACCCATCAACAGTCTCCCCGACCGACCGACCGACCGACCCGACAGACAGACAGACAGACCAATGAATAGACCAACAACTGACATACAGACATTCCCATTAGCAGGTCCTACCTGTAGGGAAGCCTTGAATGCCCACAGCTCATCACACGTAGGATGGCCCAGCATCTTCCTCAGCATGAACTGCATGATGTTGAGGTGGTAGGGGCTGAAGCACAGGACGAAGGTGAGGAGGATAAGGAGGATGATATTGTTGGCTCTGCGGCTCCGACCCAAGCGGACCATCAGTGGGTTCTGTTTGGCTGTACGGCTCAGCTTGAGATTTATCTGGGTGTAACACCCAAGGATGACCAACAGGGGGAGACAGAAGGAGACAGTACAGGCCAGGAGGAGAAGGTAAGGGATGGAGCGAGAACCATCAAAGGAAGTACTCCATGCAGGCAGGCAGGCAGGCAGGCAGGCAGGCAGGCAGGCAGGCAGGCAGGCAGGCAGGCAGGCAGGCAGGCAGGCAGGCAGGCAGGCAGGCAGGCAGGCAGGCAGGCAGGCAGGCAGGCAGGCAGGCAGAAAGAACAGACAGACAGACAGACAGACAGACAGACAGACAGACAGACAGACAGACAGACAGACAGACAGACAGACAGACAGACAGACAGACAGACAGACAGACAAAAACTAGGGCATAAATGTAAATGCTTTCTATAAACCTGTGAGAAAACATTTCGGGGACTATAACCACAACCCACTGTGGAATGCTGCAGCTCTTACACAGTTTTTCGCATACAATACACACACACACCTTACCTGAGTATGTGTTTAAAAAGAACAGCATAGTAGCCAGCCTGCAGAGCAAATCCCCAAAGGGCCAGTCAAACTGTCTGATGTAGTAAGTGACTCTCCCTGGCACTGTCAGTGTGAACAATGTATCAGACACAGTCAGGTTGACCAGGTAAAGAGACGTGGAGTTGAACTTCTGCTTCTTCTGACAGGACACATAAAGGACAAGGCTGTTGCCACAGAAACTGATGAGGAACAACAGAGAGTAAAAGATTGGGAAGATGATCAAGGCAGCTCTCTGGTTGACAAAGACATCACACATCTGGTTGGTGTCAGAGGTGTTTAAATCCACCGGGTCCACAGAGTTGTTGGTAGACATTTCTCATGTTGAGAAAAAACAGTTGATGAATCCTGTTGGTTTGAGATCCATTGAAGACTTTGTGGAGAATGCAATAATCTAGTGTGCTGGAGTTTAAACTGTGTGTAAACTAATTCAATTTTTTTTTTTTTATGTTTATTTGTCCACAAGGGACAAAAAAAAAAAAATACTAAGCTAATACATATTAACAATACATATATTAACTATTGTCATTAAATAGTGAAAGCATAATAGTGAACGCATTTGCTTTGAATATAAATGATTGTATTATAGTGTTTCACCTGCTATCCAATACAGTCTGTAAACTCTGGTGTTTGGAAGTGAAGTGACTTGGAGACTCTGGTGTTTGTGAACACTTATGAAGAGAATGACTGTGTCGCAAATCCCACCCCCCCACACACACACACACACACACATGCTACATCTAGGGCTTCAATGTACCATGTTTTACATAAACCTGTGAGTCTTTTTGACTATAACGACAAGCCATTGCGGTATTCTTAAGCTCAAACAAATGTTATCAAATTTGAAAGCCAGGTGAAGTAAGCCAGGTGCTTTTCTCAAGGGCACAATGGCAGTAAGTAGCACTTGAGATTCTGATACCAGCAACCCTTTGGTTGCCATCTCACTGCCAGGTGGCCTTATTAACCCATCACCATTCGGTTACTGGCCCGCCTCTCAAACCTCTCTTACGCCTCCTGCCTATACCAGGGAATTTCATAAAAGGAAGGTTAAATGAATAGCTGATAAGATCTGAGGTTGTGTAAGCTGTGTATCCTGTGTCTCGTCTCGGGGGTTAACTGACAGCTAGCAGAGTGCCTACGTGAGGTTAAGAACGGTGAAAATAATGAAGAGATTGGGGAAAAGTACAAAAGGTGTGGCTCGTTGCGTAAATGTCAAAATGTCGTTGATGTTGAGGAATCATTTTAAATTTGTCACGTTGGGGTGTGTAGAGAGACCAAGGCGCAGCGTATCGATAGTTCGACATCGTTTATTAAATAAATAAACTAGACTGGACATCGAACTATACAAAATAACAAATACAATATAATGATGAAACACACGTAGCATGAACACGGGACATACATATAACAATGAACCACGCCAAGGGAGTGGAACACAGACATATAAGTAGGATCCCTAATTAGAGGTAATGCATAGCAGCTGCCTCTAATTAGGGATCCCACACACAACACCACACAGATGTAGAAATAATAGATCTGCCAGACTCTGACCATAGAAATATAGAGAAGCAAAGCTTCTCTATGGCCAGAGCCTGACACAATTTGATAGACTGTGGCCACACCTCTTCCTCAACTGCCAGTATGAAGATAAAACAATGGCAAGGACTGAACTAAAATACATACAATTTAGACTGAAATCACTGACTGACGTATTTTTGAGGGTGACTATTGAAACAAGAATATAAATAAAATCTTAGCATGTGTTATATAGCATAGGCCATTTATAGTATTCACTATTCACTTCATTAGTATTATGCTGTATTCAGGGTTGGGTAGGTTACTTTCTAAATGTAATCCATTACAGTTACTAGTTACCTGTCCAAAATTGTAATCAGTAACGTAACTTTTAGATTACTTTCCCCTTAAGAGACATACATGTATGTTACTTATTGAACAACATCTATTACAGGATAAATCAATGTTAAAGTTTACATAGCTGGTCATATATGGATGTTACATGTTACTTTATGGGTTGGTTATGTAGGCTTCTTCTAACCCATCGCTTTCTACTACATATAATAATATGATTAAATTATATCTTTACATTAAAAACCAAAGTCTATCAGAAATCCAACCCATGTTATACCCCTTGATCATCAAGTATAGGACTTGGAAATATGGAAGTATAGATTAGCCAAATTGTTTTACCTCAGCATGACCCCAAAACTAAGGACTTATTATCCAGCCCTACTCTGTTGTTTATGATTTTGCTGTCATGGAGGACTGATTGGGCTCATTTATTCGAGTTGAAAAATAAATTCTGCTCTCATTGAATGGCATGCTTTGCCAAGAGTGTGCAAAGCTGTCATCAAGGCAAAGGGTGGCTACTTTGAAGAATCTAAAATCTAAAATATACTTTGATTTGTTTAACACTTTTTTGGTTACTACATGATTCCTTATGTTTTTTCATAGTTTTGATGTCTTCACTATTATTCTACAATGTAGAAAATAGTACAAATAAAGAAAAACCCTTGAATGAGTAGGTGTTTGTGTCACACCCTGAGATGTTTCACCTGTTGTCTTGTCTCCGCCCCACACCAGGTGTTCCCTATTCACCATTAGTCCCCTGTGTATTTAACCCCTGTTCTCTGTCCTGTCAGTTGCCAGATCGTCTTGTCCTGTACAGTCGTTTCCAGCGTTCATTATTACCAGTGTTTTTCCCCGTTACCCGTGTTCAGTTCTGTTTTTTCCCCGGTGTCGATATCTGCCTGTTTTACCCGACTACGAGCCTGCCTACTCCTTTGTACCTCAGCCCTTCTGCCTCGACTATCGCCTTCTGCCTGTCCACCGACCAACGAGTCTGCCTACCCCAGTGTACCTCTGCCGTGATATCCTGTTGTAACCCATGCATGTCCTCCGACTATGAGATTGTTTACCCATTAATTATAATTTCTTCTATTGGAATCTACTCTGCCTCTGTGTCCGCATTTGGGTCCACTTGCCTGCGTTGTGTCAGTGTCCAAACCTTTGACTGGTACTGTATATATAATTTATAACTCCAAAAATGGATGTAGCAACTACAGATTACCCCTTTAAGTCAATCAAAAGTGTGCAGGTTTGAGCATGTGTCCATTAGGCCTTTTATCAGCATGAATTAGATTGAACAATAAAAGCCCCACTTTTATTCCATAGGCTTGGATCAGCACCATGCAGCTGTTGCAAGAGCACATTTTTCACTGGCTGTCCACTGGTTTCAAAAACAATGATTGATAGGCAGCTTAAACTTCTTGAATTGAACCATTATTGGGTTCAAATAAACATTTAGATTTGTGAACAGTCATCCACAACAACCACAATCCGTAAGGTGCAAATAGCTAAATGAGAGGGCAGCAGTGTGATTCACATCAATGCACTATAGATATCAATAATAAGTGATATCCATATCGCCGTAGACTACACCGCTGCAATCATCCTTACCTCCAAGCGTTTATTCAAGTTGGATAATCTTTAGATGCCGACAGCAGTCGCAACAATGGAAGACAAAGCTTGGACTGTAGCCTACAAAAGCCTATTCCTGCTCTTTTCCAGCGATCCATCAACACACATTTGTTGTGTCATCATAGTGGTCTCTGACTTGAGGTCAGACTCGCTCAGGTGGACTCGCTCAATGCTGATTTGAATGTTATTGAGAAAACAGAGAAGTGTCAAAGATTTTTCTTCAGCAAACATGCTTTCTGAATTTAAAAGTAATCCTCAAAGTAATCATTCAGTTTTTCTAAAGTATCTGTAATCTGATTACAATATTTTAGCTGTTAACGTAATGGATTTTTTTGTAATCCATTACTCTCCAACCCTGGCTGTATTTTTTTTCTGTCTGTCCATCCATACACCGCCATTCAGTGAAACCAGGGCCTTACAAGTAAAATATTATCTTCTTATAACAGGAAGTGTCTACACCTGGTGGTAAAAGCGATTTTTACAGCTTTTGAAAGCATTAACTGTAAAAATTATTTCCCAGAGAACATTGCATTTTGGTCACATGACCACTCAATATCTTCAACAATGAACTTCAAATACAAAATTACATTCAACCAAAAGAAAAGCTCAAAGAAGTTTAACAGGTGCATGTGAATGTGAGTATTATACTGCCTCTACCGTGGTACAGGTTGATAGATGTTCCCCCTGTCCCCCTACAGGGTCTACAAAGCTGTTTCTCTCTATGTGTCTCCACTCACTCAGACACTTTGTATTGAGTGCAACCTCTTATTCTCACATTCAGGATATGCTGAGACCCAAGCATAGATCCAAATGCTACTAAGAGATACATGTATGTCTAAGGAGATGCACTGTCATGTTTGACATTTTGTTTAGGACCTGTTCAGGATGCAATTTAGGCAGCATTGCATTGTTGTAACTGTAGTCTCACAGAGTTACTGTAAATGGTACACCAGGATAAGTTCCTACTACAGCAGTTGTGCAATAGTACAATAATACAATACATAAAGAAACAGCAGGGTTCAAATAACCTGCGGGAGCCAAATCCTTGATTTGTTACATGAGCTGCCGCAGGGGGCGTTTCTGGCCAATCTGGCACCCTAGGCGAGATCTCTTGAATAAACAAACCAGCTTCTCTTCAATTCCTCCCTATTAGTGTGAAAGTGGTGATGGTGGCAACCTCTCCAATCCTCCCTCCTATGAAAAACAAAGTCTGGTGGGATCTGAAATGGCCCCCTACTAACCATCTCAGTCCTTGCACTGAAATTGCTGGCCAATATGCAGGATCTAGAGGCACTGCCTGTACAGAATGCGTTGTTGGATCTTGACTAGCCGGCAGACAGGAAGCAGCAGCAGAATGTGGTGCACTTGATTCTTTGCCTGGAGAAATTCCAAGAACAAGTCATTCATTTTCACTGAAAAAATCTTATAGCCCTTTATTAGATGATTACTGAAAACTGACATGTCGGCTGTGGATGTGTCTTGACCTATACTTTTGATCACATATGAAAAAACATTGGATTAAAACATATCACCATAAAATGATAGGTGACAGGCACAATTATAAGAAAACATCATGACCACAATCTGAATCAGAAAGTAAATAGTCTACTGACTCTCAGAGGGGATTGATTGTGTTGATGGTTCCCCTTCAGTGGCAGCAGCATCTTCTTTGTCTCTCCCCAAAATGTCTTGAGGACATCTGTCATATTTAGTTTCAAAATAATACATTCTAAAGTACAAATGTTCAGAACACTTCAGACACGCTGCAACTAACCAGCTCACCGCTGCAATATTCTCTGCAACATTTTAAAACCACTGGCCTTAACGTTCCACTTCCACCATCTCTCCACACCTGGCCCCGCCATCCCTCCCTCACCACCATCTCTCCACACCTGGCCCCGCCATCCCTCCCTCACCACCATCTCTCCACACCTGGCCCCGCCATCCCTCCCTCACCACCATCTCTCCACACCTGGCCCCACCCTCCCTCCCTCACCACCGTCTCTCCACACCTGGCCCCACCCTCCCTCCCTCACCACGTCTCTCCATACCTGGCCCCGCCCTCCCTCCTTCACCACCATCTCTCCAGTCAGCAATATAATTTCACTGATAACAAATAATTAAGTCTTGACTTAATGTGTTATTCATTTTATTTTTCAGTGTTTCTCCTATGTTATATTCAGAGCGGCTCCTAAACTGTCTCCCGGCGCTCAGGGACCCGATGTCCATGAATTTAAAGCGTGACTTCTAAATGTCTGTTGGCTAGCAACCAGACGCTAATCACTAGCTGGAATGATAAAAACATAGCTGGATGGCGCAGCAGTTCTGACGATGATTTTTTTTCTTTATATAGTTTTGTTTTTGTATTTTTTTTTTTTATGATGATTTCCACTGTCAATTTGGGAAAACACTGTTTTTATAATAATAAAAAATACATATATATTGATTTGTTTTGTTGATTTTTTTGTAGGGCTTTTTTTATGGCTTTTCAACCTCAGCTCTGAATCCACAATATGGCAATCTATCTAATAGAACTAAGAGGGCTTTCTTTAACCTCTACGGGATCAGTGTCCAGTATATACCGGGACTGTTGCTGTTCAACATGCATTATGTGACTAGAATTGTGTTGTAAACAACAGCCAACTCTCCGGGACATAGACATGTCTTATATGGGCAGAAAGCTTGAATTCTTGTTAATCTAACTGCAGTGTCCAATTTACAGTAGCTATTACAGTTAAACAATACCATGCTATTGTTTGAGGATAGTGGACAACAGACAACAGATTTGGTACATTCACCTCTGAAGGTAAATAATGTACTTACATTCAGTAATCTGGCTCTGATTTGTCATCCTGAGGGTCCCAGAGATAAAATGTAGTGTAGATTTGTTTAAAAAATAAATTATATTCAAATGTAGGAACTATTATATTATAACTGGGTTATTACCATATTATATTATAACTGGGTTATTACCATATTATATTATTATTATATTATAACTGGGTTATTACCATATTATATTATTATTATATTATAACTGGGTTATTACCATATTATATTATTATTATATTATAACTGGGTTATTATATAGCATATTTGTGACTCACCACCTGGATTCGGTCTTATGTAGCAAAATTAGAATTTCTGTTTTTTACATTGGATAAAAGTAGAGACTCAGACTTTCGGTACCTAGTGAAGAGCTCTTCTTTGTCTCCACCCATTCAGCATCGTTCACGCCCTCTTAAGCTTTAGCCCCACCCATCTCTTGTCGCTCTCGGAGCGTTCAGAGCGCACACTTGACGCTTTGGCCGATGATTTGTTTACCTCTGGATAACATGAAAACAGCCTAATCAGCTCTGCTGGCAACAATTTCATTATGCTTTTTTGCCAACGTTTACTGACAGCGGCCATATTCAACAGGTTTTGTACACTTTAGCTTAAGACATGTAGCTAGCCACCTAGGTAAACAATGAACCTAGCTAGGTAAACAACATGTAAGATCACACACGTCATGTAACGTTAGCTAACGAGCCAGCATTAGCTAGTAAACAACAAGGAACAGTGTCAAATCATGTCATTAGTACCCTGCATAAATCTGCTGGGAGCTAACCAGGTTCATTGTTAGCTAGTTAACATGCATCTGGCCCAGCTAACATTAGCTAGCTAGCTAACAGTACACTTTAGCTTGAAATGAAACCACTTTCTTTCAAAATTAGAAACGTGTAATATCTGAAAATGTAGCTAGCTAGACTATCTTACCCGTAAACATCATCATTCATGACGGATGCCTCTCCCTGTCACGGATGTCATGCCACAAATGCCCTTAGTTTGAAGACGTAAACCGGAGACAGGTGTTTTCTCCATCTCTTTAGCTATCACACTCTAATTCTACTGATTTCAAAACTCGATCCTCCAGAAAGTGGAGAGCAACACTTATGCAGCTCCACTACAAGATACATTTTTTAAAAGCTGAGTTTGACAGGATTACCACCACAGACTGAGCTCAAATAGGCAAAAGCCTTCTATTTGGCAGACAATTCCGAACTCCTCTCTCGGGATGCCTTCCCACTAGCCATGATTGACTGAGATAATGAGTGGGCTAATCATTATCTCAGTCAATCATGGCTAGTGGGAAGGTTTCTGTCTTTTTCTCTGGTTTACCAACAAGGCTCGTAATTCAACAGTTTTATTCGTATTTACAAATGGCATACAAGTTTGTTATTAAAGGACAAAACGCATTTTGATCAAACAAAACATTTAAATGGCTCTCACATTTGTATGTTCTCTATAGTTATGTACTTGAAAATTTATACATTAAACCAATTCGGCACATTTGGGAAAACTCCTGGCAGGCTTGAATTGCAAACTATTGTGTATTGATGTAATTCGTCACTGGATCAGTCTGAAACTTTGCAACTCTTGATTATTGTCCAGTCATGTGGTCAAGTGCTGCAAATAAATACCTAGTTAAGCTGCAGCTGGCCCAGAACAGAGCGGCACGTCTTGATCTTCACTGTAATCAGAGGGCTGATATAAATACTATGCATGCCAGTCTCTCTTTGCTAATATTTGAGGAAAGACTGACTGCATCACTTCTTGTTTTCATAAGAAACATTAATGTGTTGTAAATTCCAAATTGTTTGCATAGTCAATTTACACACAGCTCTGACACACACACTTACCCCACCAGACATGCCCACAGGGGTGTTTTCACAGTCCCCAAATCCAGAACAAATTCAAGAAAGCGTGCAGTATTATAAAGAGCCATTGTTGCATGGAACTCCCTTCCATCTCATATAGTGCAAGTGAACAACAAACCTGGTTTAAGCAACAGATAAAGCAACACCTCACGGCACAACGCCTCTCCCCCATGTGACCTACTTGTTGTGTGTCTGTACTGACATGTAACTGACGTGTAACTGATAGGCACACACAAACACACAATACATGTTATTGCATCTTTTACCTTCGGTTTTGTACACCAGTTTCAAACAGCTGAAAATATTTTTGACTATGGAAAATATATTTCACAGTGGTTTGAATGGTGCATGTACAATGATTCTCTGCTTGTTTTGTTGCATAAACTGAAATTAAGCAAACTATTTGAATTCTATCAACCAGGAAATGGATTCCTGCATAGTGCATCTTTAATATCTCAAAACTACCCTTTTTGATTATACTCTTCAAACATGTCACATTTCCAGAGTGGGCTCTCTGGTACTTTTAATGATATGACCAGAACAATCTGAGATACCAAAAATATTTTGCATCCCCCTTCACATGGAATGGCCTATAGGCCAACCATGGTCACAGTAACAGTAATATACAGTAGAGTATACAGTCAAAACAAACTGTATGGTTCTCAGCTGGGCTCTCTGACTCTCTCTGACTTAGCTAGCCCCGCTACAGTGTCGTAATTGAAATGGATGGCTCCAGACTAGGGAAAGGTCACTAGACATCAGCAGTCACATGCAGTTATGATATAACTCACTTAGGTCACGATACATGGACCCGCGTAGACCAGTGTCACCTGCGAGTTGAGAGCCCGCTGCAGATCATGGCTACATCACACGCTTCATTAATTCTGGTGCAGGGAGTTAAAGATCCCCCCATCTACATCCGGCGAGCAAGCCCCAAAAGGAAAAGACAGTTGTTTTTCTGCCCTCTCAGAGGGTGTACTGTGGCTCTCTCAAACTGAGTTTATGGTTGTTGGATAGGTCGAGGGATAAATGAAACAGATGGGTTGATGGGTTTAGTCTCTCAGTTCCCTTTTTAATGCAGTTGTAGATACTGTAAAATATACTGTATACGTGGAGTGTTTTTATGCATGTCGAAACTAATTCCCTTTTGCCTTTTGTGACTTAATGTTCATATTCAGTTCAGTTCAGGTTTAGGGTGGAATTAGAGAAAAGTCACATTGGGAATTCATCACTAAAAAAGAAATCCCAGACAATTCCACCCCTGACTTGAGGCTTATTTTTAGTTTATGAAATAAAACATTTCATAGAATAAATCAGTGCAAACTGTGATAGAAACATTTTTACGTTATAGATAAAAAGGCACAATCTTGGATAGTCACTGGTGCGCCATGAGGTGGAGAATGTACCGTTCCGTGGGCTGGACGAGGGTGTGACACAAAAGGGTCTTAGGAAATCAAAAGTGACGACCCAGCATGGAACACGCATTGAAGTCACTTCTCAGAAATGTGACCTTTTTCTGGTCGTTAAATCGGGGAGGGTGTGTCAGAGTCAATGGTGCAACAACAACAGCCTATACTAACACGCCCCCAGAAGGCATCTCGTTTTAAAGGGACAAGATGGTGGTGGGGGGTACGACCAGTGGCGTTGCTGAGGCAAACTGGGGGTGACTTTCGGTGTCCTGCAATCACCAGCATGGCTCCAGAATAGGGGCCTGACCAAAGTTGGAGTGTTTTTTACTGCCAAAATCAATTGGATATCAAGTGTTTGTAGATTTCATCTCAGGTCTCTTGAATTAGGAAAAACTATATGAAATGTATTTTTAAAAAGTATTTTAAACTTATTTTAAAAAGTAATCAAGTGTTTTGTCTCAAATTGGTACAATACCATAAACATATGTTGTAAGACTACTTGCAATAGACACAGTGTTCTTCAATCTGTATTTCATGGAGAAACGGATCGTTGAGGGATGAACAGTGTTTTGGTGAATCTGTTTCATATTGTTCATCTCTTCTTGTTATGTAAAGCATTTATGTTTTGTTTCTATCTCATAAAAATACAGCGTTTTTTTGTTGTTTCTATGAAAATATGAAGGCTCTCTCGTCAAAGTAGGGATTGCTATTTGTATTTAAACCACTAGAGGACAACCATTGACTAAAAACAAAGACAAGGAAACAGTGAAGACAGAATGACTGTCTTATGCCCTGATTCTGGACTTAGTTTTCTTGTGAGACCTAAATTGTTGCAGTTTCTATTACTTGAGTGGGCTGTGGTATACACATAAACATAATTTTATGTAGAATTTTTATGTTACAGCAATACATATCATGACAATAAATGTACAGTGCATTCGGATAAGTATTCAGAACCCTTGACTTTTTCCACCTTTTGGACGTTACGGTCTTATTCTAAAATGGATTAAATAGTTTTTTTCCCCTCATCAAAGTTTTTAGAAATGTTTGCGTAACCTTTATTTAACTAGGCAAGTCAGGTAAGAACATATTCTTATTTACAATGACTGCCTACACCGGCCAAACTCGGACGACTCTGGGCCAATTGTGTGCCGCCCTATGGGACTCCCAATCACAGCCGGTTGTGATAGTGTCTGGATTTGAACCAGGTTGTCTGTAGTGATGCCTCTAGCACTGAGATGTAGTGTCTTAGACCACTGCGCCACTTGGGAGACCCCCACAATAAATGTTTTTTCTTGTAGCACCTTTGGCAGTGATTACAGTCTCAAGTCTTCTTGCGTATGACGCTACAAGCTTGGCACACCTGTATTTGGGGAGTTTCTCCCATTCTTCGCTGCAGATCCTCTCAAGCTCTGCCAGGTTGGATTGAAGAGTGTCGCTGCACAGCTATTTTCAGGTTTCTCCAGAGATGTTTGATCGGGTTCAAGTCTGGGCTCCGGCTGGGCTACTCAAGGACATTCAGAGACTTGTCCCGAAGCCACTCCTGCGTTGTCTTGGCTGTGTGCTTAGGGTCGTTGTCCTGTTGGAAGGTGAACCTTCGCCCCAGTCTGAGGTCCTGAGGGCTCTGGAGTAGGTTTTTATAAAGGATTTCTCTGTACTTTGCTCCATTCTTCTTTCCCTTGATCCTGACTAGTCTCCCAGTCTGTGCCATTGAAAAACATCCCACCACCATGCTGCCACCACCATGCTACACCGTAGGGATGGTGCCAGGTTTCCTCCAGACATGCTTGGCAATAAGGCCAAGAAGTTCAATCTTGGTTTTATCAGACCAGATAATCTTGTTTCTCATGGTCTGAGAGTCATTTAGGTGCCTTTTGACAATCTCCAATCGGGCTGGCATGTGCCTTTTACTGAGGAGTGGCTTCCGTCTGGCCACTCTACCATAAACTTTTGTGGAGTGCTGCAGAGATGGTTGTCCTCCTGGAAGGTTCTCCCATTTCCACAGAGGAACTCTGGAGCTCTGTCAGAGTGACCATTGGGTTCTTGGTCACCTCCCTGACCAAGGCCCTTCACCCACGATTGCTCAGTTTGGCCGGGCAGCCAGCTCTAGGAAGAGAATTTGTAAAATCCATATATTCAATCATTAAATCAACTTCTTTCAACATTTTCATAGAAAATAATATCCCCCTTTTCATGAAGTATTTGATTGAATGTCACTCATTCTATTGCACTATTTTAACCCAACCTCGTTTTATCTGGCCCTGACCTGTCGTTTTATCTGGTCCTGACCTGTCGTTTTATCTAGTCCTGACCTGTCGTTTTATCTGGTCCTGACCTGTCGTTTTATCTGGTCCTGACCTGTCGTTTTATCTGGTCCTGACCTGTCGATTTATCTGGTCCTGACCTGTCGTTTTATCTGGCCTTGACCTGTCGTTTTATCTGGTCCTGACCTGTCGTTTTATCTGGTCCTGACCTGTCGTTTTATCTGGTCCTGACCTGTCGATTTATCTGGTCCTGACCTGTCGTTTTATCTGGCCTTGACCTGTCGTTTTATCTGGTCCTGACCTGTCGTTTTATCTAGTCCTGACCTGTCGTTTTATCTGGTCCTGACCTGTCGTTTTATCTGGTCCTGACCTGTCGTTTTATCTGGTCCTGACCTGTCGTTTTATCTGGTCCTGACCTGTCGATTTATCTGGTCCTGACCTGTCGTTTTATCTGGCCTTGACCTGTCGTTTTATCTGGTCCTGACCTGTCGTTTTATCTGGCCCTGTGCTAGTAATAAACATTAGTAATAAGCCTCTGGGTCTTACCTGAAAGGTGATAATGATGATTGCTTGTTTAGCTTGCTAGCTAAGATTTTGTATGACGTTAACATGTTTTCCGCTACCATAGCAACCGTCTGCAGTTAGTACGTTTACATTTCCACGCTTACGAGAGCTGTAACAGAATATTCTTTGTTGTTCCAGTGGTAGATGTTTTTTTACTACGTTTTTTTCTATGAAGTTGAGGTTACGTTTTTAATATGAGTGCTGGACCAAGCAGCAAGATACCAAAATTCAAAATGTGTGTGTCTGATCTGACATTCTGATCTTGCTAAGAAGGGAAATGTCGAGAGGCATTTCAAAACTGTTCACAAGAAATATGAAAGTGACTTTCCAGCTAAAAGGGAACTACGTAAGAGAAAAATAAAATAGTTTAAGTCTCAACTAGCTGCCCAACAATCGATCTTTAAAAGGCTAAAAAGGCCCAGCTCAAGTAGCCACTATTCCATCATTCCGGGTCGCATGCTAGCAAAGCACAAGAAACCGTTCCAGGATGAAGAAATGGTAAAAGAGGCCTTTTTAGAGGCAGCAGAATCATTGTTTGATGATTCAAAAAATAAATCAGAAATAATTTCCGCTATTAAGGATGTTCAGCTATCCAGAAATACTGTTACACGGTGCTGCGAAATGATGGATGAGGATTTGAGTGAGCATCTTAAAAAATACATAAATGAGTGTGTGTTCTTTTCACTTGGTGAATCAAAATGGTGTTTGAAGATATGACTGTCAAAGAGGAACTGCTCAAAATCATATCGTTGAAAGAAAAAACTTGAGGGGAGGACATTTTTGTGGCATTCAAGGACTTTATTAATAGCATTTACAAACTTGTGTCCATAACTACAGATGGAACACCAGCCATGACTGGCCGCATCAAAGGGTTTCTGTGAAGGGAGTAGTACACAGCGTTGTACAAGATCTTCAGTTTCTTGGCAATTTCTCGCATGGAATAGCCTTCATTTCTCAGAACAAGAATAGACTGACGAGTTTCAGAAGAAAGTTATTTGTTTCTGGCCATTTTGAGCCTGTAATCGAACCCACAAATGCTGATCCTCCAGATACTCAACTAGTCTAAAGAAGGCCAGTTTTATTGCTTCTTTAATCAGCACAACAGTTTTCAGCTGTGCTAACATAATTGCCAAAGGGTTTATAATAATAAATTAGCCTTTTAAAATGATAAACTTGGATTAGCTAATTTCTGATAAAAAACAAGGACATTTCTAAGTGACCCCACACTTTTGAACGGTAGTGTATATTTATTAGCCCCACCTAGATTTACGTGCTAAAACCGGCACTTCATCTGTGGCTATGAATATTTTAGACATCGGCTCGGCTCGTTGTATTACTGTTTTATTCACAGGCTATGGGCTAATTATTTAAACAGCTAGAACTTGGCGGTGACCAGACTGACAGTTGCCGTCATTGTAATGATCAGTCTTGTTTCCACGGGCCCCGGCCCGGGACCTATTTGATGTATATTACCAGTAATTGGTGCCACAGCCCACGACCATGTTTAGTAAACCTTTGTGCCATTTTCCAGGACGGTGCCCTAGAGAAATTCTGGGAAGCTGGTCCGTCCGTCTGTCGGAGGAGGAGGAGGAGGAGTTGGGGAAGGAGACGTCTTGAGAAGGATGATGGGATTGGGAAGGCTTCTGTCTGTAGTCTGTTGTACCATATCTTCATCATCCTTACCATCATCATCAGTAAAGAAGTCTCTCTCCTCTCTCTCTCTCGCTCTCTCTCTCTTTCTCTCTCTCTCTCTCTCTCTCTCTCTCTCTCAGTACATTTTACATGAAAGCCCAATGGAGCAGCTGCACATTTTAACTTTATCTTAAACAAAGAAGATACAGTACATGACGTCTGGGATATTTCTTTCTGCACCAAAGTTATAAGTGAATATGCAAAACCGATTTTTAGACAGTGGTTAGGTAAAAGGCTATTCAATACATTGTTGAGGAGTGAAAAGACAGTATTCTAAGTAAAGTTCAAACTGATTTTTACCTTGTCAGCTTAGGGATTTGATCCAGCAACGTTTTGGTTACTGGCCCAACTCTGGCCCAACTCCCTAACCACTAAGCTAGAAGCTCAAACCAAATCATTTAAAACTGCAACAGTAAAACTAAAAAGTATGTAGGAGATAAAAGAAACAGACAGTAGCAATAAAGTTACAATACAAAGTAATAATACAATTGTTGATTTAAAGGGTAATATAAGTAACAGTAAAATCATTGATCAAAGACTCGCCTAAAAAGGTGTGTTTTCAAGAGTGATTTAAAAACCTCAACAGTGTCTGCCCTTCTTACATGACACGGCAAGTCATTCCACAGCTGTGGTGCTCTGAGAGAGAATGTCTGTCAGATAAAAGGGAGCAAGGCTTTAAAAGTTAAGTTAAGTAAAATCTTAAAATCAGGCTGATCATTTACCAGTGCAGTGAAGGTTAAATTGTGGGCAGCAGTGTTCAGTACAAGCTGCAGGGTTTTATTTGAGGAACTGGAGCAACTAGACAGTAGTCTAACCGTGATACAAATGCATGAACTAGTTTTTCAGCATCCTGTGAAATAAAGTGTTTGAGTCTAGTTTCAGAGGTGGAAAAAGGCTGTCTTGGAAATGCTTTTTATGTGATTATCAAAGGTAAGGCCGGGGTCAAGAATGACGCCAAGGTCCCTTACAGTCATTTTTGTTTCAATATTGCAACTGTCAACATCAAGAGGAAAATCTAAAATCTTGTTTTTAAGCGTCTTATAACCGATAAGCATACTCTCTGTTTTGTCTGAATTTAAAAGCAAGGTGAGCCACTCACTCTAAAGGATAAGTACATTTGAGCATAACAGTGCAAGTGCATGGCATGCCGGCCAATACAATAGGGGTCTAAGTACATAGCCTGTTGGAACGCCAAATTCAATTTTGGAATGTTAAGATGCTTTGTCGCCCAGTTGCACAAATTGATAATGGTCAGTAAGATACAATTTAAACCAGTTAAGAACTTTAGTTAAGAGCTTGGCCTCGGAGGCCAACCAAGTCGAGCTAAATACCAGACTCAAGCTACAGACTGTTCTCTTTGCTACCATACGGCAAGCGGTACCAACGCACCAAGTCTGGAAGCCAAAAGACTTCTAAACAAGACTTCCAATAGCTAAGCAAATGGCTACCTGCATTGACCATTCTTTACACTAACTCTCTTGCACTGACTATGCACACACACTGGACTCTACCGACACACTCATGTACTTACACTGACACCCCAACACACACACACACACACACACACACACACACACACACACACACACACACACACACACACACACACACACTACATACGCCCACACACATAACATGCACACATATGCATACTGATGCCACACACACATACACACATAATTCATCAGAGCATGCACTCTACAAGGTGTTGACACTAATGCTGTCCACAGTTGTGTCAAGTTGGCTGGGTGTTCTTTGGGTGGTGGACCATTCTTGAAACACACAGGGAACTGTTGAGAGTGAAAAACCCAACAGCGTTGCAGTTCTTGACACATTCAAACCAGTACACCTGCCACCTACTACCAGACCCTGTTCAAAGGCACTCAAATCTTCAGTCTTACCAATTCACCCTCTGAATGGCACACATACACAATCCATGTCTCAATTGTCTCAAGGCTTAAAAAGTCCATCTTTAATGAACTGGTCTCCTCATATACAATGATTGAAGTGAATTTAACAAGTGATATCATACTGTAGCTTTCACCTGGATTCACCTGGTCATTGAAAGAGCAGGTGTTCCTAATGTTATATACACTCATTATATATATATATATAGCCATGTTATTCTTTATTTGTATTTGTTATTGACAGTGTCATTATTTCTATTTGTATTTTTTTTCTTATCTTTAACTCTGTTGGAAAAGGACCCTTAAGTAAACATTTCACTCTTAGTTTACACCTGTTGCCTGCTAAGCATGTGACAAATAAAAATCGATTTGAAGTCTTCCAGCTCCTGTTATCGACTGTATCAAAAGCAGCGCTTACATCTAAAAGAATGAGAGGACAGTAGTAAGTAATTTACAACTTTAAATAGTGCATTCTCAGTGCTATGATATTTCAGATAGCATACAACGGTGGGGTATTTAATGGGACAATTAAAGTAGCTTAGCTAATCACACTTTTTAAGGATGAGTGGATGACCAAGCGTTGTGGGAGTAAGCATTTCCTAGTTTAATTCTTTGTTTATTTATTTGTTTGTTTGTCGCGACGATAATGGTCCGTATCCCCAGGACCTCAGTGCTTGTTGAGCAGTATTGTGCTGATCTGGTGCTGATCTGAGCCCAGTGCTCCTGGGGTGGGGGTGAGGTTGGGAAGTGGGACTCTAGCAGGTTTTCGGCTGCCAGATCCTACAAGTGTACGCGGGCCAAATGTGGGGTGACAAGAAACCTGCTCATTAGTCTGAATCAGCGTCACGCTGTGACAACTGGACAACTTGAGGCTTCTCTGGTCACTCTGGCACCCATATATCCCAACCCATCCCCATGCCGCCCCCACACAGCCCCAGCCTAGCCCCAGCTGTATGTCTGGTCAGCCCTGGTCCCTCTGTGTCCCCCTCCTCAGGCCGGAATCGTGATATCTATATCAGTCTGCCCTGAGACCAGACAACAGGGCACAGTGTGGCTCCAGAGAATTCCCCCTATCTGCCGACGACTAACTGTAAGCACTCCTCTGCTCATATGCTTCAGCATCTGCCGTGTCCAAACCGTTGAGCATCCAACGGGCCGCTTCACTCTGAGCCATTCAGGCCAGGTGACAATTATAAATGTGTGGCTGTTGGTCGGCAAAACAGATGTGCTTTGCTCTATTTATGGTGAGATGTAAGGGAAGGGTGATGGAGGGAGGGGTCGTTACAGTCTCTTTCTATGAGAGGTTCAGATCACGCACCTCTAACATTGCCTGTCAATCAACTGGCTTGACAACCACTCTGTAACAGTGGATGATGTCTAGCGGTGAGAGTAGTGTTAGAGCAAATCCCTAACCATTGTAAAACTTGACATTATTTTGACATCAATAACATCTGCTAAACATGCATTTGTGCCCAATAAAATTGTATTTGATTTGTGTGGGTGTGTTCCTGCATGCGTCTGTGTGTCCGTTTGTGTGTCCACAATACACGTACTTACAGTGCCGTGAAAAAGGTATTTGTCCCCTTTCTGATTTTCTCTATTTTTGCATATTTTTGATACTGAATGTTATCAGTATCATAATATTAGATAAAGGGAACCTGAGTTTACAATGTTATGGACTTTGACTAGGCTTCAAATTTGTTGCTTTTTAACCATTTTCATGTAGACTTGATTGTGTGTTTTGGATCATTGTCTTGCTGCATCACGCAGCTGACCTTCAGCTTCAGCTTCCAGACCGATGGCCTGACATTCTCCTGTAGAATTCTCTGATTCAGAGCAGAATTCATGGTTCCTTCTATAAAGCAGAGTCGTCCAGGTCCTGAGGCAGCAAAGCATCCCTGAACCATCACAATACCACCACCATCACACTACCACCACCATCACACTACCACCACCATCACACTACCACCACCATCACACTACCACCACCATCACACTACCACCACCATCACACTACCACCACCATCACACTACCACCACCATCACACTACCACCACCATCACACTACCACCACCATCACACTACCACCACCATCACACTACCACCACCATCACACTACCACCACCATCACACTACCACCACCATCACACTACCACCACCATTACACTACCACCACCATCACACTACCACCACCATCACACTACCACCACCATCACACTACCACCACCATCACACTACCACCACCATCACACTACCACCACCATCACACTACCACCACCATTACACTACCACCACCATCACACTACCACCACCATCACACTACCACCACCATCACACTACCACCACCATCACACTACCACCACCATCACACTACCACCACCATTACACTACCACCACCATCACACTACCACCACCATCACACTACCACCACCATCACACTACCAACACCATTACACTACCACCACCATCACACTACCACCACCATCACACTACCACCACCATCACACTACCACCACCATCACACTACCACCACCATCACACTACCACCACCATTACACTACCACCACCATCACACTACCACCACCATTACACTACCACCACCATCACACTACCACCACCATGACACTACCACCACCATCACACTACCACCACCATTACACTACCACCACCATTACACTACCACCACCATTACACGACCACCACCATCACACTACCACCACCATCACACTACCACTACCATCACACTACCACCACCATCACACTACCACCACCATCACACTACCACCACCATTACACTACCACCACCATCACACTACCACCACCATTACACTACCACCACCATCACACTACCACCACCATCACACTACCACCACCATTACACTACCACCACCATCACACTACCACCACCATTACACTACCACCACCATTACACTACCACCACCATCACACTACCACCACCATCACACTACCACCACCATCACACTACCACCACCATCACACTACCACCACCATCACACTACCACCACCATCACACTACCACCACCATTACACTACCACCACCATTACACTACCACCACCATTACACTACCACCACCATCACACTACCACCACCATTACACTACCACCACCATTACACTACCACCACCATTACACTACCACCACCATCACACTACCACCACCATCACACTACCACCACCATCACACTACCACCACCATCACACTACCACCACCATTACACTACCACCACCATCACACTACCACCACCATTACACTACCACCACCATTACACTACCACCACCATCACACTACCACCACCATCACACTACCACCACCATCACACTACCACCACCATCACACTACCACCACCATTACACTACCACCACCATCACACTACCACCACCATCACACTACCACCACCATCACACTACCACCACCATCACACTACCACCACCATTACACTACCACCACCATCACACTACCACCACCATCACACTACCACCACCATTACACTACCACCACCATCACACTACCACCACCATCACACTACCACCACCATCACACTACCACCACCATCACACTACCACCACCATTACACTACCACCACCATTACACTACCACCACCATTACACTACCACCACCATCACACTACCACCACCATTACACTACCACCACCATTACACTACCACCACCATTACACTACCACCACCATCACACTACCACCACCATCACACTACCACCACCATCACACTACCACCACCATCACACTACCACCACCATTACACTACCACCACCATCACACTACCACCACCATTACACTACCACCACCATCACACTACCACCACCATCACACTACCACCACCATCACACTACCACCACCATCACACTACCACCACCATCACACTACCACCACCATCACACTACCACCACCATCACACTACCACCACCATCACACTACCACCACCATTACACTACCACCACCATTACACTACCACCACCATCACACTACCACCACCATTACACTACCACCACCATCACACTACCACAACCATTACACTACCACCACCATTACACTACCACCACCATTACACTACCACCACCATCACACTACCACCACCATCACACTACCACCACCATCACACTACCACCACCATTACACTACCACCACCATCACACTACCACCACCATCACACTACCACCACCATCACACTACCACCACCATTACACTACCACCACCATCACACTACCACCACCATCACACTACCACCACCATCACACTACCACCACCATCACACTACCACCACCATTACACTACCACCACCATCACACTACCACCACCATTACACTACCACCACCATCACACTACCACCACCATCACACTACCACCACCATCACACTACCACCACCATTACACTACCACCACCATCACACTACCACCACCATCACACTACCACCACCATCACACTACCACCACCATCACACTACCACCACCATCACACTACCACCACCATCACACTACCACCACCATTACACTACCACCACCATCACACTACCACCACCATCACACTACCACCACCATCACACTACCACCACCATTACACTACCACCACCATCACACTACCACCACCATTACACTACCACCACCATCACACTACCACCACCATTACACTACCACCACCATCACACTACCACCACCATCACACTACCACCACCATTACACTACCACCACCATCACACTACCACCACCATCACACTACCACCACCATCACACTACCACCACCATCACACTACCACCACCATCACACTACCACCACCATTACACTACCACCACCATCACACTACCACCACCATCACACTACCACCACCATCACACTACCACCACCATTACACTACCACCACCATCACACTACCACCACCATTACACTACCACCACCATCACACTACCACCACCATTACACTACCACCACCATCACACTACCACCACCATCACACTACCACCACCATTACACTACCACCACCATCACACTACCACCACCATCACACTACCACCACCATCACACTACCACCACCATCACACTACCACCACCATCACACTACCACCACCATCACACTACCACCACCATTACACTACCACCACCATTACACTACCACCACCATCACACTACCACCACCATTACACTACCACCACCATTACACTACCACCACCATCACACTACCACCACCATTACACTACCACCACCATTACACTACCACCACCATCACACTACCACCACCATTACACTACCACCACCATCACACTACCACCACCATCACACTACCACCACCATCACACTACCACCACCATTACACTACCACCACCATGCTTGACCGCTGGTATGAGGTTCTTACTGTGGAATGCAGTGTTTGGTTCTTGCCAGACATAATGGGAACCATGTCATCCAAAAAGTTATACTTTTGGCTCATCTGTCCATAGAACATTCTTCCAAGAGTCTTGATGATCATCCAGGTCAATGGCGCTAAGTTCCGTTTAAGATGAGGGAGCATGGCCTTATTTATTTTACATCATATTGGATGACTGTCAATCATATTCCATTCACCCAGCTCAATGTAACAGCGATAGGTTTAGGCTACTACATGATACTAAAATGTTCTCTGTACCGATCATGAGGTTGCTATAACCTAGCCTATGAATGAAAATTTGACAGATAGTGACACATGGACAGACAGTGACACATTCAACACCTCCTTACACACTCTTGCCTGCATCTAGCTTGTATAGGGTAATCATTAGTCCAACAGTTGCAAACAAGAGTTTCTATTGGACAAATTCAGGTATGTTTATCCATGTTTTGTTCCGTTTGCTTCCATTTAAGAAAGGTTTTTCAACAGAATCGGTGGAATGAATACACCCCTGATCACCGTAAACACGTAAACACAGTCCACTTTCATAGCAGCCACGTTGTATTCACATCTATGCACTCTCAACCTTTCCCTTTGCTTGTGGACTTGCACAACACATCAGCTGTATGTGACCATATCATAACCGCTACACGCAGCCTACTGTCATGGTCGCTAGGATACAGCACCCGAGGCGCAGAGCTGGAGTGAGAATACATTCCTTTAATTAATATGAAAGCACAAAAATAACAAAAGGAGAGACAGCGACCTTGAACTGGAAACAAAACCAAATGAACACACACAAGAATTCACAGCCACAGGTGGAAACAACTGGGGGCTGAAGGGGGGTAGAGCAGAGTACTGGGGAGGTCGTTGTTGGGGGCTCCGGCTCCCACGTCGGGCGTGGCGCAGGCTCTGGTGGCAGCTCCTCCCTCACCATGGTGTAGCAAGACCGGTCCCGGACTGGGCACCGGTGTGGTGTGGAGCTCCGACCCTGTAGCCGGGCTGGCCACCGGTTCTGGACTGGACACCGGCTTGGCGAGGAGCTCTGACTCTGTTGGCAGACTGGACACCGTGCCCAGCCTGGGCATCGATGCAGAGATGGGAACCGGTCTCTGGAGACACCGGACTGCCCCAGTCGTCTTCTCTACTCCGCCAAACCCCCCCTTGTAGGAGCTCCTAAGGGAGCCCCCACGAGTGAGGGGACAGGAGCACCTCGTCATCCTCATCCAACTCCTCTCTGTACTACGTCTCCCATGGCTGTAGGGGCTCCTCCTCAAGTCCCCCCCACGAGTGAAGAGGCCGGGGCTCTTCATTCTCATTCCCCGCAGGCTAAACTAGCTAGCTGAAAATGACAAAATCTCTCTCTTGCTTCTCCTTCATTTTGGAAGAAATTATTATTATTAAATGTTTGCCCCTTTTTCATGATATCCAGTTGGTAGTTGATGAACTTGTCTCATCGCTGCAACTCCCCAACAGACTCGGTTGAAAGTCATGCGTCCTCCAGACATGACCTGCCAAACCACGCTACTTCTTAACACACTGCCCGCTTAACCCGGAAACCAGCCACTCCAATGTGTCAGAGGAAACACCATCTAACTGACAATCGAAGTCAGCTTGCAGGATCCCGGCCCACCACAAGAATAGGGCTGGGGCTGGAGTAGAGAGCCGGGGCTGAAGGTAGAGAGTAGAGGCCTGGGGATGGGGTAGAGAGCCGGGGCTGAAGGTAGAGAGTAGAGGCCTGGGGACGGGGTAGAGAGCCGGGGCTGAAGGTTGAGAGTAGAGGCCTGGGGATGGGGTAGAGAGCCGGGGCTGAAGGTTGAGAGTAGAGGCCTGGGGATGGGGTAGAGAGCCGGGGCTGAAGGTAGAGAGTAGAGGCCTGGGGATGGGGTAGAGAGCCGGGGCTGAAGGTAGAGAGTAGAGGCCTGGGGATTGGGTAGAGAGCCGGGGCTGAAGGTTGAGAGTAGAGGCCTGGGGATGGGGTAGAGAGCCGGGGCTGAAGGTAGAGAGTAGAGGCCTGGGGATGGGGTAGAGAGCCGGGGCTGAAGGTTGAGAGTAGAGGCCTGGGGATGGGGTAGAGAGCCGGGGCTGAAGGTTGAGAGTAGAGGCCTGGGGATGAGGTAAAGCCAATTAATCAATCATGCTTATTTTATAAAGCCCTTTTAACATTTTTCACAATGTGCTTTACAGACTAGGAAAATCGTCCTAGAAGGCAGGAACCTAGGAAGAAACCTAGAGAGGAACTAGCCCAACCCTTATCTGGCTGTGACGGGTGGAGATTTAAGAATACATGTAGAGGGCTGAGGCTGGAGGCAGAGTTAGAGGGCTGGGAATGGGGCAGCGGGCTGGGGCTTGTGTCTCTGTCTGTGACCCTCTCTGTGTTTTAAGGCAGGCTATGGTTCAGTAAGATGCCCTGCTCCGGTAACTGACCCACCCTGTCACTTATCTTATTGCCATTATTTGCAATAATGTGCAAACCGAGTGTCCACAGCTACAGTTCCTCTCTGATGTTCTAGATGTCTCTCAGTCCTGTGGTCCCATGTCCCGCTGCGTTTGTTCCAGCTCAGTGCAGTTAGAGCAGAGTACTATGGAAGAGTAGTAGTTCAGGCACTCTCATTCATAAACAGACCCTACAGGCCTACAGTCCTCAGTGTTGTTTAAACTGTGAAAGTTAGGTTGAGCCAATGTCAACACTCACCTATGATATAAATAGGTGAAATTAAATGTTTCAGCTATATTTGGAGGTAAGCATTAACACATAGCATACTGTGTACTTCAGTAACATACAGCCTCCCTTCAACAGTCTGTGGTTAAAATGGCAGCACACTACAACTGGCCTACAATCATATCTAGGATTGTCGCATATCACGTCATTCCCAGGTAGCCTATGTGTGAATCCATAATCTTGTTTTTCTCGTAACCCCTCATGCAACACAAATACAACCTCTCAACAAAGTGGCTGGTTCTGAAGATGGTGATTTTCTGAGGTCGACCTGGACCAGCTCATTAATTCAGTTAAATGAAGTGAAAAAGTGAGAATCAGGGTGAACCCAACGGGAAAAACAACCCTTAAAACCATTTCCTGTCATTTGGTTAATTTGTACAGAGCAGCTCTCTCTCTCTCTATCTCCATTTTACGTCTTTCTTTCAGTTCTCTTTTACATCTCTCTCTCTCTCTCTCTCTCTCTCTCTCTCTCTCTCTCTCTCTCTCTCTCTCTCTCTCTCTCACACACTATTTCTCTCGCCCCTCCCTCTCTCCCTCTCTCTCTCGTCCTTCTTCCTCCATCCCTCGCTCCCTCCCTCTCTCTCTCTCTCTCTCTCTCTCTCTCTCTCTCTCTCTCTCTCTCTCTCTCTCTCTCTCTCTCTCTCTCACACACTATTTCTCTCGCCCCTCCCTCTCTCCCTCTCTCTCTCTCGTCCTTCTTCCTCCATCCCTCGCTCCCTCCCTCCCTCCCCTCCCTCCCTCCCTCCCTCCCTCCCTCCCTCCCTCCCTCCCTCCCTCCCTCCCTCCACTCACTCTCTCTCTCTCTCTCTCTCTCTCTCTCTCTCTCTCTCACACACACTATTTCTCTCGCCCCTCCCTCTCTCCCTCTCTCTCTCGTCCTTCTTCCTCCATCCCTCGCTCGCTCCCTCCCTCCCTCCCTCCCTCCCTCCCTCCACCAGCTCTTGGATGCTTGCGACGTCACTCCCCGTCGCATCATTCCAGTAATGTAGGAGGATTTCAGGGCCTGGGGATCGCGTGAGGGTATTTAATCTGGAAATCACTGAGAGACTTCAGACATAAATGAGACATTTGGTGGCACATTTACATATTGATGAGAACCAAAATGCATACGGTCCCAGTCAAATCATTTCCTTTAGTACATAGTTGGAGAGTCACAGAAAATGACTGGATGAATGCGATGTTTTCTTTTGTCTCACATTTTCACAGAAGTGTCTTCTGATTTGTGTCCAGAGAAACAGAAAGTACAAGAGTTTCTATACTAATATGACCATTTTCAGAAATCTCTCTGGGAATTATTCTAACAAGTATGCAAAGTTGTTGTAAATATTTCCGATAAAATAGTTCTGCATGCACATGGACAGCTTAATTGTAATGTTGCCACTTCAACCACTAAGTTTATGCTGATTTCTTTGGCCTATGTAACTCTAACTGGTAAGCAGGCCTATAGCAATACATGTCCCCATTAAAATTGTTGCTTAACCCAAGCACTGACCCTGACACACACTATATCCATCCCTCTGACACACACTATATCCATCCCTCTGACACACACTATATCCATCCCTCTGACACACACTATATCCATCCCTCTGACACACACTATATCCATCCCTCTGACACACACTATATCCATCCCTCTGACACACACTATATCCATCCCTCTGACACACACTATATCCATCCCTCTGACACACACTATATCCATCCCTCTGACACACACTATATCCATCCCTCTGACACACACTATATCCATCCCTCTGACACACACTATATCCATCCCTCTGACACACACTATATCCATCCCTCTGACACACACTATATCCATCCCTCTGACACACACTATATCCATCCCTCTGACACACACTATATCCATCCCTCTGACACACACTATATCCATCCCTCTGACACACACTATATCCATCCCTCTGACACACACTATATCCATCCCTCTGACACACACTATATCCATCCCTCTGACACACACTATATCCATCCCTCTGACACACACTATATCCATCCCTCTGACACACACTATATCCATCCCTCTGACACACACTATATCCATCCCTCTGACACACACTATATCCATCCCTCTGACACACACTATATCCATCCCTCTGACACACACTATATCCATCCCTCTGACACACACTATATCCATCCCTCTGACACACACTATATCCATCCCTCTGACACACACTATATCCATCCCTCTGACACACACTATATCCATCCCTCTGACACACACTATATCCATCCCTCTGACACACACTATATCCATCCCTCTGACACACACTATATCCATCCCTCTGACACACACTATATCCATCCCTCTGACACACACTATATCCATCCCTCTGACACACACTATATCCATCCCTCTGACACACACTATATCCATCCCTCTGACACACACTATATCCATCCCTCTGACACACACTATATCCATCCCTCTGACACACACTATATCCATCCCTCTGACACACACTATATCCATCCCTCTGACACACACTATATCCATCCCTCTGACACACACTATATCCATCCCTCTGACACACACTATATCATCCCTCTGACACACACTATATCCATCCCTCTGACACACACTATATCCATCCCTCTGACACACACTATATCCATCCCTCTGACACACACTATATCCATCCCTCTGACACACACTATATCCATCCACACACTAGGAGAGGAGAGGAGAGGAGAGGAGAGGAGAGGAGAGGGGAGGGGAGGGGAGGGGAGGGGAGGGGAGGGGAGAGGAGAGGAGAGGAGAGGAGAGGAGAGGAGAGGAGAGGAGAGGAGAGGAGAGGAGAGGAGAGGAGAGGAGAGGAGAGGAGAGGAGAGGAGAGGGGAGGAGAGGAGAGGAGAGGAGAGGGGAGGGGAGGGGAGGGGGGAAGGGAGGGGAGAGGAGAGGAGAGGAGAGGAGAGGAGAGGAGAGGAGAGGAGAGGAGAGGAGAGGAGAGGAGAGGAGAGGAGAGAGAGTGGTATGTGTGTGTGTGTGGAGGGGGGCATTGCCTACTCATCTGTTAAAAGCAGAAGTGATCTGGAAAGTTTGTATGGGAGGGTTTGTATGGGAGGGTTTTTGACGGAGCCCTGCTGCTTTGTCAGTGCAGCACATGCTGCAGGCACTGGCATCCCCTATTCCCTTCCAGGTCATTGGACAGGCTCAGCAGGGGGTGGCCTCCAGCCATGTGATACGTCACTGATTCACAGCTGGACGCGTAATACGGTATCATAGTAAATGAGTCTGTTAAACATCACTGGTTTGAAGAGCGTGAACAATTGTCATGATATTATTTGCAATTCCTGATCTGCCGGACTGCCGGTGGTAGTGGTGGATGAGAGGAGAAGGGGGGCGGAGCGAGAGAGAGAGAGAGGGAGAGGGAGAGAGCAGCAAGCCTCTGTCTCTGGTAATAAAGGGTTTGATTCCTCTCCTCTCTCTCTCTCTCTCTCTCTCTCTCACCCTCCCAGACTTGCCCACTAATGCGAGAAGGCAATCATTAAGCATCCAGTGCGTCTCGGACGTGTGGATTAGGTGTTGTGGCCTTGACATGAGAGCTTTATGACACCTTGTCCTCTTTGGGGATTTAGGCTTTGCTCTTCATCATACATGACTCATTATGAGCAGCCATGATGCTTCAGTTTGGATCAGGGTTTGTCCCAACTGAGAAGTAGTAATGATAGTGATGTGGGGTTGTCCTGAGACTAGAGTGAAGCAGGGAGGTATTACCCGAACTTAACATCCAATTAGAACACAGGTTTTCGGTTTGCTACAATAAGGACATTTCAGCCCACTGATGGAGAACCTACCTTGGTACATCTCAGTTAAATTTTCTCTCTTTTAAAACTGGAATGTAGGCAAACTATTGGCTGTTGTCAAGGTGACACATTGACAAACAATAGCGTTCTATCAATGTTATTCCTACCATTTACCATGTTGTGTTTCTGTAGCTAGGTTTCCATCCACAGACCGTTATTCTAACATAATGCGAGAAAAATGCTAATATTATTGGTCCCATGACTTGAACAGGATTTGTGCAACAAATGCTGAAATGTTAGCGTGTGGACAAAGTGCCAGGGAAACCGAACCAAAGCATGGATTGCTTTCATACCTTGTCCATAGACTGCTTACAGGATCAGGACCAATGTCATTTCGTCATTTGGGTGAACTATTCTTTTAACCACCATTTGAAGTTCATCATAACTTCCTGCTGGGCAAACACTGGTTGAATCAACATTGTTTCCACATCATTTCAACCCCAAAATTAAATGTGATGACATTTAATCAACGTGGAAAACTGGTTGCATTTTGTAAAAGTCATCAACGTAAGGGAGTTCCGTATTTTTTTAATCCAACTTTTGACCTAAATCCAATAACATGGTTAAATGTTTTGTTGATTTCACTTTGAATTCACGTTAGTTGACAACTCAACCAAATGTAAAACAAAACTAGACTTTGAACTGACCTCTTTGCCCAGTGGATTACTTAATCTGCCTAAACTCTTCGTGCTTTTCCACGGTGTGGTGGTACAACACAACACATCATCGTGTGACTCCGTTTACTTTGACATGATGGTTATTACATCAATATATTAGTTTACTTTGACATGATGGTTATTACATGATGGTTATTACATCAATATTTGACATGATGGTTATTACATCAATATATTAGTTTACTTTGACATGGTGGTTATTACATGATGGTTATTACATTATGGTTATTACATGATGGTTATTACATCAATATTTGCATATAAAAGTGTTTCCACTGAAACTATGGCATATTCTATTTCACAGTCAAAAACATTATCCATCCTTGTCTAGCGTATTTTATTTCACAGTCAAAAACATTATCCATCCTTGTCTAGCGTATTTTATTTCACAGTCAAAAACATTATCCATCCTTGTCTAGCGTATTTTATTTCACAGTCAAAAACATTATCCATCCTTGTCTAGCGTATTTTGTGTTGTAGACATTATTGACGTTTTAAAGTCTCCACAGATACATCTGTGAATATATTAATTATGATTATGTGGAAGCCTGTAATGAATTTCCCATTGGGAATACATGAATTGGTAGACAGAACCTTTTAAAAAAATGTGTACATGTTGACTAGATTGGGTGAGCATGTTGATTTTGTCCACCCACACCAGACGCAATCAGGACATGCAGGTTGAAATATTAAAACGAACTCTGAACCAACTATAATAATTTGGGGACAGGTCGAAAGCATTAAACATTTATGGCAATTTAGCTGGCTAGCTTGCTGTTGCTAGCTAATTTGTCCTGGGATAAACATTGGGTTGTGTTGATGTTTCAATTACTCGAGAAGGAGACAAGTCATAACTCAGGACCAGGTGGAATTGATATTCAATCAAGCGATTTATTTGATGCAAAGATATTTGGTAACTCGTGCACGGGCTCGTTCCTTCAGCTCTTAGGGAATCATCAGGAACAAAGAGGACCCCTAAACATGTGGCACACATACTTATACAGAGCAATAGTAATAAAATGACGTAGGTAGAGTCTGGTAGATTCACACGCCTGACTGGTCGTTGTTATGGAGGGCAGTCCCTCCTCGGGCAGTATCGACTTCCCATTGGCTCTTGGCAGTGTTCTTTGTCCTCGGAGTCCAGCCCTCATAAGTCTGTGTGTGTGTGTGTTTAGGATTAGCTGTTCTAAAAGATGTGTCGGCATACGGGTTGTGTAATGTTTCGAGCTAATGTGTGTAATACAGCGTTGGTAATAAGCGACATCAAGAATATATTTATTACAGTTGTTATTTCACCTGAAATGCACAAGGTCCTCTACTCTGACAATTAATCCACACATAAAAGGGTCGACTGAGTTATTTTCTGGTAATCTCTCCTCCTTCAGGCTTCTTCTTCTGACTTTATGGTGGTACCAACTTTAAAACTAAATGCATGCTTTTCAATCGAACGCTGCCCGCACCCGCCCACCGGACTATCATCACTACTCTCCACGGGTCTGACTTAGAATACGTGGACACCTACAAATACCTAGGCGTCTGGTTAGACTGTAAACTCAACTTCCAGACTCACATCAACCATCTCCAATCCTAAATTAAATCCAGAATTGGCTTCCTATTTCACAACAAAGCCTCCTTCACTCATGCTGCCAAACATGCCCTCGTAAAACTGACCATCCTACCGATCCTTGACTTCGGCGATGTCATTTACAAATTAGCCTCCAACACTCTACTCAGCAAATTGGATGTAGTCTATCACAGTGCCATCCGTTTTGTTACCAAAGCCCCATATACTACCCACCACTGCGACCTGCATGCTCTCGTTGGCTGGCCCTCACTACATATTCGTCACCAAACCCACTGACTCCAGGTCATCTATAAGTCTTTATTAGGTAAATCCCCGCCTTATCTCAGCTCGCTGGTCACCATAGCAACACCCACCCGTAGCATGCGCTCCAGCAGGTATATTTCACTGGTCACCCCCAAAGCCAACACCTCCTTTGGCCGCCATTCCTTCCAGTTCTCTGCTGCCAATGACTGGAACGAATTGCAACAATCATTGAAGCTGGAGACTACCATCTCCCTCACTAACTTTAAGCATCAGCTGTCAAAGCTGCTTATCGATCACTGCACCTGTATATAGACCTTCTGTAAATAGCCCACCCAACTACCTCATCCCCATATTTATTATTTTTGCTCATTTGTACTCCAGTATCTCTATTTGCACATCTATCACTCCAGTGTTAATTCTAATTTGTAACTTATTTCGCCACTATGGCCTATTTATTGTCCTACCTTCCTAACCTTACTGCATTTTGCACTACATTTGCACACACTACATAGATTCTCTATTGTGTTATTGACTGTACGTTTGTTTATTCTCATGTGTAACTCTGTGTTGTTTATCTTGTTCAGGTCACAGTTGTAAATGAGAACTACTGGACTAAAATGTGCATCATCACCAACTGGACTGAACCAGACATGTTGATTATGTTCAAGGACTTCATCCATATTGGTTTTCAACTACAAAAAAATAGGAATAGTTCCAATATTTCACGTTTACTAATGATGTATGTTTATGGTACTGTAGCCCTGTGCTATTTCTTAAAATATATTTTTCTTAATTTTTTTTACTTTGCACTGACAACCCAGTGACTCAAACAAATCAAATCCTACCAACAAATGTTTGAAGAAAAAAAAACAATTGGCAGGCAGGCAGACAGGCAGGCAGGCAGGCAGGCAGATAGATAGATAGATAGATAGATAGATAGATAGATAGATAGATAGATAGATAGATAGATAGATAGATAGATAGATAGATAGATAGATAGATAGATAGATAGATAGATAGATAGATAGATAGATAGATAGATAGATAGTCTGGAGTGCAAAAAGCTTTAAAAAGGCAACACGTGGTGTGGATTACCTTTATTTGGGGGATTTCTTGCATTTTGCTGCATTGTAGTCCTTTTCCACAAATGGTCATACTGTATCAAAATCCATTTATTATCTTTTTTCATCCAATAAGAAAAAAGGAACCCATGACTGTTTCTCCCAAAAACTTCACAATGATTAAAGTAATCTTACGTAACAGAAATCCCTGACGTATTTGAAATCCATTCTTGTTTCTCTGTTTAGACGTGTGTGTGGGTGCGCAGAAGCATATGTGTGTGTGTTCGAGGGGGTGCTTAGAACACCAGCCTCCTCTCTACAACCACAATGGAGACCTTGGATCTAAATGTCATGGTTTCATAACGGATCTACTGACATTTGTGTGATGGGATTTAGCTATGGGTTAATGTGGCCGACACTGGCACGCTGCATTGATGTCAGTCTAACCCAGGCCTGTGAAGTCTATCTTTCCGTGTTTTTAAACCCCCCTTCCCATCCCAGGACCATCTCTCAAAGACATGAAATCAATTCTATGATGGTTATGGCCAATTAATTTCTCAGGCAAGTCTGTTTGATAAGTGGATTTGTTTCGTTTTCGTTATATTTTTAGGGGTGGTGATCGGTATTAAAATCAGAGCCTTGTAAATATAATCAATTATACCGTTTTGCTGATAAAATATTGGTAAATCAAAACACATTTTCCAAAAGTCACAGTATAATGAGAAATTTAAAGTGAAAACAGAAACCAAATGTGTTTATTATAAATGCCAGGGTAAGGTGGTGACTTGCCATCCATACATGTTGTCATCCTTTTATGGTACCTTTATCTCCGGCTACAGCCTCAGCACTAGTTCAAGATTTTGAATGAACCCAGACAGAGTACAGAGGGGGCTGGCAAAGGGGATGCAAATTAAATGTGTTTTTTTATTTATACCAAAGGTACTATTCCAGTCGCCTTAGACAGCGACCATTAGATATGTACAAAGTCTTAGACTGACAGAAAAATAACACGTCTTAAATATGTATTTCACAGCAAATAGAATGTATGTAGGAGTGTTTGTGTGTGTGATTGATTCATTTTATTTGCCAGTTAAAAAAACATACTGTACATACATTTTGGAGAAACAAACGCCACCCCACCCCTGGTTCCACTCCTCCGCTCTGGAGAAACAAACGCCACCCCACCCCTGGTTCCACTCCTCCGCTCTGGAGAAACAAACGCCACCCCACCCCTGGTTCCACTCCTCCGCTCTGGAGAAACAAACGCCACCCCACCCCTGGTTCCACTCCTCCGCTCTGGAGAAACAAACGCCACCCCACCCCTGGTTCCACTCCTCCGCTCTGGAGAAACAAACGCCACCCCACCCCTGGTTCCACTCCTCCGCTGATAGAAATGTATTTTTGTATATTTTTGTTTTCAGCCTAAACAAAACCTTAACCCTTACCTTAACCATTCAGAGTCAATGCCTAACCTTAACCTTGGAATGACACAGAGAAGTAAACTCTCCTTTTCTCTAATTTTTGATTATCTTACACAATTATTACTATTTTCCTTTATTTATTTTTTTGTATTTTCTGTCAATATTTGGAAAACAATCTCAGTGGTTTGCCTGATTGTGCATCCATCTGATAACATTTTACATGAGCTGATGCTGTCAGAGGTTTCAAACTTTGTCAGCATGTTACTACACTTCAGTTAATTGCATGCAGTTGTACAATGTTCTCATTCATAATAGGATTTATGACCACTTCAAACTGTACGTCGTAGGTAACATTGAGGCCTTGTCGGATGTGACCAAAAATACATATCATTTCATTCTCATGCTTTATCTGTTGTTGGAATTGATTAACGTTTTGTATGAAATTACTGAACAGTCCATGTTCATGGCAAACAACTGTATATATAAGTTATCTTATTTTAAAAACACTGAAAATAACTACAATTTCTATTGAAACCCTCGCCCTGTTTTACAAAACAAACTCAAACTATATATAAATATATTTTAGAACACCCTATTAAACCGTGTGTGAAATGTGGACGACAACTAAATGTTTTGTTGGTTTTCAGATCCCAATAGGGCTTATTTGAAACCTCTCCTAACCCTAACTGTGTCAGGATTAGGGTTCAGAGATGCCTATGGGCATCTCTATGTTACTGACAGGACATGTGTTTAGAGAGTTCCAGTATAGTCTATGTGTATTAGTGTTTGGTCCCCAATTAGAGGCAGCTGCTATGCTTTGTCTCTAATTGGGGATCCTATATAAGTTCCTGCCTTTTCACACGTGTTTGTGGGTCATTGTTGGGTTGTGGTCTTTTCGAGCACACGCACACGTTACGGTTGCTCTTTGTTCTATGTAAGAGGTTGCTCTTGATATTCTTGTTCTCTCCGGGTTAATTTTCCTGTGTGTTTATATTCCTACAGTACGCATTTTCGGACTGTGTTCAGGTTTATTGGTCTTAGTTCCTCTAATAAAGTCATGTCGAACTACAACAGCGCTGCGCCTTGGTCCTGGCCTACACTCAGCCTTGGTCCTGGCCTACACTCAGCCTTGGTCCTGGCCTACACTCAGCCTTGGTCCTGGCCTACACTCAGCCTTGGTCCTGGCCTACACTCAGCCTTGGTCCTGGCCTACACTCAGCCTTGGTCCTGGCCTACACTCAGCCTTGGTCCTGGCCTACACTCAGCCTTGGTCCTGGCCTACACTCAGCCTTGGTCCTGGCCTACACTCAGTCTTGGTCCTGGCCTACACTCAGCCTTGGTCCTGGCCTACACTCAGCCTTGGTCCTGGCCTACACTCATTCTTGGTCCTGGCCTACACTCAGCCTTGGTCCTGGCCTACACTCAGCCTTGGTCCTGGCCTACACTCAGCCTTGGTCCTGGCCTACACTCAGCTACAGTTTGCTTTCCATTAGTCAGCACCTCTACCAAGATTTGTGGGTGTGCGTCAGCTCATGCTTTTCACTAGACATGTGAGGGGTAAACCACAACTGGTCAGACACACACTTAAGCAACAACAACAACTGGTTTTGCTGCAACTGCAAAGGCTGCAATTGAATGGTTAAACCCGGTCAGAGGTTCTGGACGTGACCAACATTGAGTTTCCTGTGTCACTTGAAGAGAGTCTAGGGAAGGATTGCTGGGCAACCAGACCTCAAAAAGAACCTGGTATGGGAAGATTTTAAATCATTAAATGCTGTGTTGAAGAGCAATTCACCCGAACCAAGCCCTGTTCAATCTGACCTGGAACGCATTTCCGGTAAGTGCCGTTTAAGATAAACATGCCTTATTTCTTTTACAGCATATTGGATGACTGTCATTCATATTCCATTCACCCAGTTCAATACAACATCAATAGGTTTAGGCTACTACATGATACTCAAATGTTCCCTATACCCTTAATGAGGTTGCTACAAGCTAGCCTATGAATGAAAGATTATAACGTAGGTGCACACAGGTCGAGAGAAAATGTTTCATGATCCAGGGTGTAATCATTAGTCCAACAGTTGAAAAAGAGAGTTTCTACTGGACAAATTCAAGTATGTTTATCCCCGTTTCTATCACAGCTCAGGATATGACCCAGATGCAGACAAAGGAGGCGGATAGTACAGTTCTCAGATCATTTATTATAACACAGGGCAGGCAAAGGGCAGGTTGAGGACAGACAGAGGATCATAACCATATCAGAGTCAGACAGGTACAGGACGGCAGACAGGCTCAGATCAGAGTCAGATAAGTACAGAACGGCAGACAGGCTCAGGGTCAGACAGGCTCAGATCAGAGTCAGACAGGTACAGGACGGCAGACAGGCTCAGATCAGAGTCAGACAGGTACAGGACGGCAGACAGGCTCAGGGTCAGGGCAGGCAGAATGGTCAGAACCGGGAAAACTAGAAAACAAAAACACCATACCACATTTAATTATCTTTTTATATTTAATCTTTATTTAACTAGGCAAGTCAGTTAAGAACACATTCTTATTTACAATGACGGCCTACACTGGCTAAACTCGGATGACGCTGGTCCAATTGTGCGCCACCCTATGGGACTCCCAATCACGGCCGGTTGTGATACAGGCTAGATTCGAAGCAGGTTGTCTGTAGTGACCCCTCTAGCACTGAGATGCAGTGTCTTAGACCACTGCACCACTTGGGATTGGGTGGACAACATGTCAGTTCATGCTGCAAGAGCTATGATAGGTTGGAGGACGTCCTCCGGAAGTTGTCATATTTACTGTGTAAGTCTATGAGCCTCCTATGTTTTATATTGAAGTCAATGTACCCAGAGGAGGACGGAAGCTAGCTGTCCTCCGGCTACACCTGTCACGGTTGGTAGGCAGGACCCGAGGCGCAGAGCTGTAGTAGATAGACATTCCTTTATTTGGTTTTACAAAACAACAAAAAGGAGAGGAAGTAACCATGAACTGATATGCAACTAGCACAAACAATAACCCACACTAATGGTGGGAAGGCCCGAACCTTAAATAGGATCCCCAATTAGAGACAACGCAGCGCACCCGCCTCTAATTGGGGATAGCCAACAAACAAACATAGAGATGCCTAGAGGCATCCCTGAACACAAGCCCTGGTAGTCACCACAAGACAAACATAGAGATGTCTAGAGGCATCCCTACACTCTTAGAAGTAAAGGCGCTATCTATACCCTAAAAGGGTTCTTCGGCTGTCCCCATAGGAGAACCCTTTGAAGAACCCTTTTTGCTTCCAGGCAGAACTATTTTGGTTTCCATGTAGAACCCTCTATGTAAAGGGTTCTACATGGAACTCAAAAAGTTCCATGTAGACAACTTTTACTTCACTACATTCCTAAAGAAAATATTGTACTTTTTACTCCATACATTTTTCCTGATACACAAAAGTACTCTTTGAATGCTTAGCAGCACAGGGAAATGGTCCAATTCACACAGAACATCCCTGGTCATCCCCACTGCCTCTGATCTGGCGGACTCACTAAAGACAAATGCTTCGGTTGTAAATTAATGTTGGAGTGTACCCCTGACTATCCATAAAATTGTACCACCTGGTTGGCTTGATATAATTAATAAGAAATTATTTATACTTTTACTTTTATTTTTGATTCTTAAGTATATTTTAGAAATTACATTTACTTTTGATACTTAAGTATATTTAAAACCAAATACTTTTAGATGAGCAAACGAATACACAGGTAGTTGAAACTTCCAGTGACTCAACCGGTGAAATGATAATGTGCTAGTTCTAGCTTGTCGTTTGGATAATTGTGATGTTCATAATAAAAATATAATGTTATTAATATACACTACCGTTCAAATGTTTGGGGTCACTTAGAAATGTCCTTGTTTTTTAAAGAAAAGCACTATTTTTTGTCCATTAAAATAACATCAAATTGATCAGAAATACAGTGTAGACATTGTTATTGATGTAAATTACTATTGTAGCTGGAAACGGCTGATTTGTAATGTAATATCTACATAGGCGTACAGAGGCCCATTATCAGCAACCATCACTCCTGTGTTCCAATGGCACGTTCTGTAGGCTAATCGAAGTTTATCATTTTAAAAAGGCTAATTGATCATTAGAAAACCCTTTTGCAATTATGTTAGCACAGCTGTAAAATGTTGTGCTGATTAAAGAAGCAATAAAACTGGCCTTCTTTAGACTAGTTGAGTATCTGGAGCATAAGCATTTGTGGGTTCGAAATGGCCAGAAATAAAGCAAATTTTTCTGAAACTCGTCAGTCTATTCTTGTTCTGAGAAATGAAGGCTATTCCATGTGAGAAATTGCCAAGAAACTGAAGATGTCGTACAACGCTGTGTACTACTCCCTTCACAGAACAGCGCCAACTGGCTCTAATCAGAATAGAAAGAGGAGTGGGAGGCCCCGGTGCACAACTGAGTAAGAGGACAAGTACATTAGAGCGTCTAGTTTGGGAAACAGACGTTTCACAAGTCCTCAACTGGCAGCTTCATTCATTAGTACCCACAAAACACCAGTCTCAACGTCAACAGTGAAGAGGTGACTCCGGGATGCTGGCCTTCTAGGCAGAGTTGCAAAGAAAAAGCCATTTAAAACATTAACAATGTCTACGCTGTATTTCTGATCAATTTGATGTTATTTTAATTGACCAAAAAATTAGCTTTTCTTTCAAAAACAAAGTGACCCCAAACTTTTGAACGGTAGTGTACACTGAACAAAAATATAAATGCAACATGTAAAGTGTTGGTCCCATGTTTCATGAGCTGAAATAAAAGATCCCAGAAATGTTCCATATGCACAAAAAGCTTATTTTCTCACATTTTGTGCACAAATTTGATTATGTTCATTATACAGGTGCATCTTGTGCTGGGGACATTAAAAGACCACTCTAAAATGTGCAGTTCTGTCACAATGCCACAGATGTCTTAAGTTTTGAGGGAGTGTGCAATTGGTATGCTGACTGCAGGAATGTCCAACAGAGTTGTTACTGGAGAATTGAATGTTCATTTATTTACCATAAACCGCCTCCCATGTAATTTTAGAGAATACGTCCAACCGGCCTCACAACCGCAGACCAAGTGTATGGCGTTGTGTGGGCGAGCGGTTTGCTGAAGTCAATGTTGTGCCTCATGGTGGCAGTGGGTTTATGGTATTGGCAGGCATAAGCTACGGACTGCATACTCACCAGACATGTCAGTGTTTGGGATGCTCTGGATCTACGTGTACAACAGCGTGTTCCAATTCCTGCCTATATCCAGCAACTTCGCACAGCCATTGAAGAGAAGTGGGATAACATTCCACAGGCCACAATCAACAGCCTGATCAACTCTATGCGAAGGAGATATGTCCCGCTGCATGAGGCAAATGGTCACACCAGATACTGACTGGTTTTCTGATCCACGCCCCTACTTTTTTTAAGGTATCTGTGACCGACAGATGTTTATCTATATTCCCAGTCTGGTGAAATCCATAGATTAGGGCCTAATTAATTTATTTCAGTTGATTTCCTTATATGAACTGTAACTTGTTGCGTTTACATTTTTGTTCAGTATAGTAATGCTTATATGTGAAATTGCCCCATTGACAACTAATGAAGACTTGTTAATTTCTCTCATTGACGTATCAAACCCCAAACCCACGGCCTGGTATGTTAGGTCTGTTTCGCAAGAGTTCCTGGAAGTCTGGCGATGTTGCGCCTCTGGGTTGAGAAACTCTGTGTGGTTAGTGTGTTACTCTTCGAACAAAATAGTATGCAGCATCATCTAGATATGTGACTTTCTGATCCATCTCTACGCAGATGACACCATTCTGTATACATCTGGCCCCTCTTTGGATACTGTGTTTACTAACCTTCAATCAAGCTTCAATGCCATACAACACTCCTTCCGTGGCCTCCAACTGCTCTTAAACGCTAGTAAAACTAAGTGCATGCTTTTCTATCGAACGCTGCCAGCACCCGCCCGCCGGACTATCATCACTACTCTCGACGGATCCGAATTAGAATACGTGGACACCTACAAATACCTAGGCATCTGGTTAGACTATAAACTCAACTTCCAGACTCACATCAACCATCTCCAATCCAAAATTAAATCCAGAATTGGCTTCCTATTTCGCAACAAAGCCTCCTTCACTCATGCTGCCAAACATGCCCTTGTAAAACTGACTATCCTACCGATCCTTGATTTCGGCGATGTCATTTACAAACTAGCCTCCAACACTCTACTTAGCAAATTGGATGTAGTCTATCACAGTGCCATCCGTTTTGTCACCAAAGCCCCATACACTACCCACCACTGCGACCTGTATGCTCTCGTTGGCTGGCCTTCATTATATATTCGTCGCCAAACCCACTGGCTCCAGGTCATCTACAAGTCTTTGTTAGGTAAATCCCCGCCCTATCTCAGCTCACTGGTCACTATAGCAACACCCACCCGTAGTATGCGCTCCAGCAGGTATATCTCACTGGTCACCCCCAAAGCCAACACCTCCTTTGGCCGCCATTCCTTCCAGTTCGCTGCTGCCTATGACTGGAACGAATTGCAAAAATCATTGAAGCTAGAGGTTCCTATCTCCCTCAATAACTTTAAGCATCAGTTGTCAAAGCTGCTTATCGATCACTGCACCTGTATATAGCCCTTCTGTAAATAGCCCACACTACTACCTCATCCCCATATTTATTTTTGTTTATTTTCACAAATCTTGCACTCCAGTATCTCTATTTGCACATCATAATTTGCACATCCTTCATTCCTGTGTTAATGATGACAATTCTGTAATTTATTTCACCACTATAGTCTATTTATTGTCCTACCTCCTAACTTTACTACATTTTGCACTCTGTATATAGATTTTCTATTGTGTTTTTGACTGTTTGTTTAATGTGTAACTCTGTGTTGTTTTTTTTGTCGCACTGCTTTGCTTTGTCTTGGCCAGGTCGCAGTTGCAAATGAGAACTTGTTCTCAACTGACCTACCTGGTTAAATAAAGGTGAAATAAAAAATAAAAAATAAAAATGTGTGCAAAAAAAGTTCAACATTCACCTTTTGCTACCATTTCTGTTAACACAAATAGTTTGACGCATACGTTCGATAAATTCAACCTATGCACCACACAGAACGCAATGCAACTGCCTCTGTAAGGCAATGTTGCAAGGTAAACGCAGCGATCCATTGGAAATTAATGTACTTCTGGTGTAAAATACTTTTGGTGAGTTCGTTTTGCATGGCCCGGTGATCCGAATAGGCAGAGTTTGCGTATTTCCATTGGTCCTTAAAAGTAATCTCCACACAACCGGGGCACCGGGCCATGCAAAACGAACTCACCAATAGTATTTCACATATGCCACGAGGATTCCGCCTTTTAGCTGACTTAGAGGCCAATCAGAGCTCTTCGATTGCTCAACAGATATACACCAAGTAGCCAATCCTGTTTTACCTATAGAAACACGTGGAAACAAAATGGCGCAGTCCATAACGCGAGCTGTCAGACGAGCTGTCCCACAGTAAGTTACAAATTCAACTCTCAATGCTATTGTGAACGAGGCTTTGTGTGACTGCAAATTACGACTAGCTTCAGTAAACCGAAACTGAGATCTTGTGTCAACTGGCATGTAGTAAAAATACAGCTGTCGCTTACTTACCAACATTAGCTAGTTATAGCTACTATCTGCTAGCAGTCTGTCTGCAACAGTGACGTTGCCTAGTAGTTAAATCACGTGATACTTCCATTGTAATTACCTTCACCTGCGTTTTGTTCATGTTTCATGTGTGTGTCACGCGCAGTAACTACTGTAGATCCCATGTGCACGTGTCCAGCATTGTCATAACATAATAATAATAGCAGTAATAATAAGCATGTAAATAGATCACTTTACACTATCTTTTGAATTCACACGTATTTTGTTGCGAACTGGTTTTTCTTAGCTGACTTGCCTAGTGAGGAGCAGAAGTCCGTAGACACTCGGTCCTCCGTGGAATGGGTTTGATGTGTGCTGTAGACGGGATTTGGAGTGTCAGAGAGGGTTAACCACAGGGCGTGAAAATGTTTTCGCTTCTCGGAACAGATCATTCTTAAACACATACCTAACCTGATACAATGCTTGGGTGATGTGACATCTTAACATTGCATGAAACTATAATGGGTGTATATATGTGACCGAACGCCTTTGAATCGGTCTTATGTTGCAACATTTGAAATATATATTTTTTTTTACATTGGATAAAAGCAGAGACGGAGCTACAAAATGGTATATCATAAAATGCATTTAAGGGAACAATGGGAAAGTAATTCTGCTTTGAAAGTTGATAAACTTTTAATCTCACTTTTGAGAAAACGGTCATTTGAATGTTTTGGTACCTAGTGAAGAGCTCTTCTTTGTCTCCACCCACTCAGCATAGTTCACACCCTCTTAAGCTTTAGCCCCGCCCATCTCTTGTCGCTCTCGGAGAGTTCAGAGCGCACACTTGACGTTAGGGAAATAGGGATGTCTAAAAAGCGCCATCTTTTATTTAACCAGCTTACTTGTTTAAGAAAACACTGCTTTGAGGCTTTAGTGTTTTTTTTTAAACAAGTAAACTGGTTAAATAAAAGACAGCGCTTTTTAGACATCCCTATTTCCCCAATATAATGGCAATATCTGTATTTCACCAAATAACTCAAAAGGGATTTATTTAGATGTTTTTTAGTTCTACACCATTTCATTCAGAGTAGTCTCTTATTTCTAATGATGTAAGTGTGGGTAGCATAGTATGCTGTGATCAGTTGCTGGTAGGTAGATCTTAAAACATTATGTTTTTACTCATGGAACTCTGAGGTCGTCCCATTGTTTCCTATAGGGGGAATAATATCTCACAATGTGTATATTTAGATTTTTTTCAAGTCGGACACCATTTTAATCAGGAGAATGTCCTCTGTAGTGATGTAAGGTTGGGCGCGAGCTCTTCTGTCATAAAACGCTAGCCTGTCAAGTGTCAGAAATTACACATTACTGTTGGAACTCTGAGGAGTTTGAAGATATAATCCGTAGACAGGTGTTTCTCCATCTCTTTAGCTATCATATTCTAATTCCACTGATCCTCCAGAAAGTGGAGAGCAACACTTATGCATCTCCACTACACGATACATAATAAAAAAGCTGCGGTAGACAGGATTACCTACACATACTGACCAGGTCAAATAGATAGAAGCCTTCCAATCCAAACAACTCTCTCGGCATGTCCAGCCCACTCATTATCTCAGCCAATCATGGCTAGTAGGAAGGTTGCTGTCTTTTTCTGTGGCTAAACCAACTGGGCTCGTAATTTAACAACTTTATTTGTATTTACAGATTGGCATAGAAGTTCGTTATTAAGGCACATATGTTCACATGTGGCATTTCTGCCCCCAATTTTTTGTATTTTTAAGTTTAAGTTCAAATGGCTCTCCTGTGAAGTTGTGACCCTTGACATACGCCTAGTTTCCTGAAACAAGTAATAAATGGAAAGGACAACAGGTTTCAAATGAGTTGCCGAGGACAATAGCGGAGAGGTGGAATGAACAGGGTAGGAGAAATAGAAGAAGTAACTGTGCAGTCCTTTGCTGAATAGTTCTGTGGGTGCAGATTTAAATCCCTCCAATTATTTTAATCATCTGCCTATTACTGCGGCTGCTCGGATCATTTGCTTGCCAACTGGGTTATTGTGTAGTAGGCCTATCCTACATCATTGCACTAATGACCTCAGCCCAAGATGTACTCTTAAGGAGCCTACCGTTACTCCTTAAGGTCCAAGGACCAAAATATCCAAATACTCCATCTAAATGGGAATCGATTCTCAATTGCAATATGGTTTTTAGAAACATAAAGCCCTTTAGTTTCATACCACATCAAAATAATTACACAAAATAATAATTAATGCACTTACTGTTTTAACTGGCTTCATCACAGTTGTAGCCAACAGTATTTTTCAGTAACAACACGTTTCTGGCGGCCTTCTTCCGTTAAACACAGGTGTTCGGAGCATGCTAGATAGCTAATTAGCACAGGTGGTCCCTCTGTCTTCCGTCTGTCTTCTGTAAACACGCGCTGTAACATGGAGATGATGCCTTCTAGCTGATATGAAAGAGAAGGTCCTTATGCTTCCAAAACCGTACCACAAGAGATGCGTGTTAATGGTCAGACCGAGCATCTGGGCTCTTAACAAAACTCCACGCTTTTGTCCAATGACTCTTATGTGTAATGTAATGGAACTCAAATTAAATTGTATTTGTCACTTGCGCTAAATACAACAGGTGTAGACCTTACTGTGAAATGCTTACTAACAAGCCCTCAACCAACAATGCAGTTCAAGAAATAGTTAAAAAAATATTGTATATACAGGTTAGTCGAGGTAATTTGTACATGTAGGTAGGGGTAAAGTGACTATGCATAGATAATAAGCAGCGAGTAGCAGCAGTGTAAAATCAAAGGGGAGGGGTCAATGTAAATAGTCCGGGTGGCCATTTGATTAATTGTTAAGCAATCTTATGGTTTGAGGGTAGAAGATGTTAAGGAACCTTTTGGACCTAGACGTGGTGCTTCGGTACCACTCTGACAACCTCCCTATAGGCTGTCTCATCGTTGTCGGTGATCAGGCCTACCACTGTTGTGTCGTCAGCAAACTTAATGATGGTGTTGGAGTTGTACTTGGCCACACAGTCGTGGGTGAACAGGGAGTACAGGAGGGGACTAAACACGCACCCCTGAGGGGACCCAGTGTTGAGGATCAGCGTGGCAGATGTGTTGTTACCTATCCTTACCACCTGGGGGCGGCCCCTCAGGAAGTCCAGGATCCAGTTGCAGAGGGAGGTGTTTAGTCCCAGGGTCCTTAGCTTAGTGATGAGCTTTGAGGGCACTATGGTGTTGAACGCTGAGCTGTAGTCAATGAACAGCATTCTCACATAGGTGTTCCTTTTGTCTAGGTGGGAAAGGGAAGTGTGGAGTGCGATTGCGTCATCTGTGGATCTGTTGGGGCGGTATGCGAATTGGAGTGGGTCTAGGGTTTTTGGGATGATGGTATTGATGTGAGCAATAACCAGCCTTTCAAATCACTTCATGTCTACCGATGTGAGTGCTACGGGGCGGTAGTCATTTAAGCAGGTTGCCTTTGCTTTCCTGGGCACAGGGACTATGGTGGTCTGCTTGAAACATGTAGGTATTACAAAAATGTCAGTGAAGACACTTGCCCGTTGGTCTGCGCATGCTCTGACTAAACGTCCTGGTAATCCGTCTGGCCCCACGGTCTTGTGAATGTTGACATGTTTATAGGTCTTGCTCACATTGGCTACGGAGAGTGTGATCACACAGTCGTCCAGAACAGCTGGTGCTCTCATGCATTCTTCAGTGTTGCTTGCCTCGAAGCGAGCATTAAAGGCATTTAGCTCGTCTGTTAGGCTCGTGTCACTGGGCAGCTCGCGGCTGGGTTTCCCTTTGTAGTCCCTAACAGTTTGGAAGCTCTGCCACATCCGACTAGCGTCAGAGCCGGTGTAGTACGATTCAATCTTAGTCCTGTATTGGCGCTTTGCCTGTTTGATGGTTAGTCTGAGGGCATAGCGGGATTTCTTATAAGCGTCCGTATTAGTGTTCCTCTCCTTGAAAGCGGAAGATCTAGCCTTTAGCTCAGTGCAGATGTTGCCTGTAATCCATGGCTTCTGGTTGGGATATGTACGTACGGTCACTGTGGGGACGACGTTGTTAATGCACTTATTGTTGAAGCCAGTGACTGAGGTTGTATATTCCTCAATGCTATTGTATGAATCCCGGAACATATTCCAGTCTGTGCTAGCAAAACAGTCCTGTAGAGTAGTATTCGTGTTATCTTACCACTTCCGCGTTGAGCGAGTCACTGGTACATCCTGCTTTAGTTTGTGCGTGTAAGCCGGAATCAGGAGGATAGAATTATGGTCAGATTTGCCAAATTGAGGTCGAGGGAGAGCTTTGTATGCATCTGTGTGGAGTAAAGGTGGTCAATTTTTTTATTTTTTTATTATTTTTTCAGGTTGTGACATGCTGGTAGAAATGAGGTAAAATTAGGAGTGGCGCTTGTGGATGAGCTATTTCTTGTTTGTGTATGACCTTATGCTGCTTGTTGAGTGTGGTCTTAGTGCCAGCATCGGTTTGTGGTGGTAAATAGTCGGTTACAAAAAATATAAACTTAATTAGTTTGGTTGGACTCAATGAGGAACTTCAAACTGTTTAAACGTCAATTACAAAGGTTTGTAGTTCTAGTAATCTGTCCTTGTTGGTCATTGGGAAACATGGTGCCAGGTGGCTCTACTTTCCAGAGGTGCAACAGTGACTCCCCAGCTAATCTGCAGTGTGAATTGACTGTCACGCCAATCTGCTGCTGTTGGTGTGTGTGTTGTGTGTGAGGTGTACAGTGATAGTGTTTTATTCCTCAAGGGTTTAAGGATGTGTGCTTAGTGTCAGTAATTAGGGCCGCCAGAGGAAAACAACTAGGCTAAATTCATTTGGGATTTTCATGCTGTTTGGAATGTGATTGTATTGTGTTTCAAAGTTTGTTATAGACTCTTGGAAGTTTAGTCCAAATTGAAAGGGAAAAATAGCCTGTTGCTTATTAGTCTTAATTTAGTTTTTTAAATGTGTTTTAAAGTGTGATCAGCAGATAATCAAAATCCTGTCTTACATTATCCGAAACTTCATGAAATACACACATTCTCTGTGCATGCCAACTTGGTCCATGCAGACTGCCTGTGTGTACAGATGCAGCCGGGAGAGGAAGTGCAATACCACTGGGCACAGACATCAGTTCAACCTTTAGTTTTAATTTGGTTGAGTCAACTAACGTTAATTAATCGTAAAAATCAACTACAAAATTCACCATGTCATTGGATTTAGGTTAAAAGATGGGTGACATTTGTTTTTACTCACGTTGATGTCCATTTGCAAATCCAATCGGTTTTCATCACATTTACATTTTTGAGTTGAAATGACGTCGAAGCAATTCAATCAGTTTTTGCCCAGTGGGATGTGTGTTTTTGTTTTATGGAGAGACCTTGAGCTGTAGCCTTGGGCGTTGGCGTCAGGGCCGTCTGCTCTTTGTCACAAACACCCTCATGTCAAAGATGCAACAGCATCCTGGAGGAAACATTGACTGCCGCTATGAAGTCGACAAGTGATGAAAGTCACCTAGAGCTTGTCAATTAGGTAACCGGGGCCTGGACCGTATAAGTTAATAGTCAGTTTCCCCTCTCAGGGTCTGCTATGCTTTTATAGCACAGGTTATAAAAAAACAAGCGTAATTTCCCCCTATAACATTTTCAATTAAGACCTACAGCAAAAAGCCTCTGCAATCATGGCAGACTGTTTCGTAAAGTGGCGTTTTGTCTAAATTTGGAGGTAGGTTTCCGATCAAAGCACCGCCACAACACGTTATATTTTACAATGAAGGAAGAAGCAAACTCCTTTGTTGGTGACTCTTTCTTCTGTCCGCGCGCGATTGATTGGGGGAATGGCTGGCTCACTGAGAAACTCTTGAAGGCTCAAATTTTTTGGGTTTAGTTGGCCATGTTAATATTATTTCACACCTTTATCTGTGCAAAAACTGGTTAAATCAACATTGTTTCCACGTTATTTCAGGAACAAAAAAATATATTTGATGTTGAAACAACATGGAAAACATTTTGTAAAAAGTAATCAACGTAAGGGAATTTAGTCTTTTTTTTTTTTCACCCAACTTTTAATCTAAATCCAATGCTGAAACTCAACCAAAAGTAAATTGAAATGATATGTTGAAATCAGAGGCTGGTGGGAGGAGCTATAGGGGGACGGGCTCATTGTAATGGCTAGAATGGAAGTGTTCCAGACACACGAAAACAACGTGTTTGACTCTGTTCTATTAATTCTATTCCTATAGCTTCTCCCACCAGGCTCCTCTGGTTGGTTCTTTGTCTATAAAGAATTATCTGAGCCGCATGCACAGGAAACATGCGCTGCATTCATTCATATAGAAAGAATATTGTATACAGTGCATTCGGATAGTATTTAGTATTTTGTTACCTTACATCCTATACAATTTATTAAATAACAAATTCATCAGCAATCTACACACAATACCCCATAATGACAAAGTGAAAACAGGTTTTTAGAAATGTTTGCAAATTTATAAAAAATCAGAAATACCTTATTTACTTAAGTATTCAGACCCTTTGCTATGAGACTCGAAATTGAGCCCAGGTGCTTCCTGTTTCCATTGATCATCCTTGAGATGTTTCTACAACTTGATTGAAGTCCACCTGTGGACAATACAATTGATTGGACATGATTTGGAAAGGCACACACCTGTCTACACAAGGTCTCACAGTTGACAGTGCATGTCAGAGCAAAAACCAAGCCATGAGGTAGAAGGAATTGTCCATTGAGCTCCGGGACAGGATTCTGTCTCTGCACAGATCTGGAGAATGGTATCAAAAAATGTCTGCAGCATTGTAGGTCCCCAAGAACCCAGTGGCCTTCATCTTTCTTAAATGGAATACGTTTGGACCCACCAAGACTCTTCCTAGGGCTGGCCGTCCGGCCAAACAGACCAATTGGGGGAGAAGGGCCTTGGTCAGGGAGGTGACCAAGAACCAAATGGTCACTCTGACAGAGGTCCAGAGTTTCTCTGTGGAGATGGTTGTCCTTCTGGAAGGTTCTCCCATCTCTGCAGCACTCCACCAATCAGGCCTTTATGGTAGAGTGGCCAGACAGAAGCCACTCCTCAGTAAAAGACACATGACAGCCTGCTTTGAGTTTGCCAAAAGGCACCTAAAGACTCTCAGACTACTAGAAACAAGATTCTCTGGTCTAATTAAACCAAGATTGAACTCTTTGGCTTGAACGCCAAGCGTCACTTCTGGAGGAAACCTGGCATCATCCCTATGGTGAAGCATGGTGGTGGCACCGTCATGCTGTGGGGATGTTTTTCAGCGGCAGGAACTGGGAGACAAGTCAGGATCGAGGCAAAGATGAACGGAGCAAAGTACAGAGAGATCCTTGATGAAAACCTGCTCCAGAGCTCTCACGACCTCAGACTGGGGCGAAGGTTCACCTTCCAACAGGACAACGACCCTAAGGACACAGCCAAGACAACGCAGGAGTGGCTTCGGGACAAGTACTTAAGTGGCCCAGCCAGAATGTGAGAAACTCCCCAAATACAGGTATGCCAAGCTTGTAGCATCATACCCAAGAAGACTTGAGGCTTTAATCGCTGCTAAAGGTGCTTCAACAAAGCACCTTTAGCAAAACGTTTTTGCTTTGTCATTTCCGGATATTGTGTGTAGATTGATGAGGGGGAAAAAAACAATTTAATACAGATTTTGAATAAGTCAAGTGGTCTGAATATTTTCCGAAGGCACTGTACTTACATATTAGAAGGAGAGTGTCTTCTTGTTCAAAGTAAATCCTCCCATTCATGTGGTGGCTGGCAGCGTAGTGCCAGCCTCGGCGTCCCATAGAGAAACAAATGAGTGCTGAATAAATAACAATGTGCAGACACCTAATGTTCTCAATCATTGGTGCTGGTGGCCAGCCAGGCAGAGGTAAAGTATGTGACCATAATCCAATCAGGCAAGAAAACACCAACAACTTGAGTTGCTCTGGAACCAACATTGGAATAGCCTTGTCAGGTTCATTAGGGCGCGCCGCCCAGAAAAACTTTTCCAAACTTTTTGCTATGGAAAAGGAAAACAAACATTGCTTATTGGACTAGCTCCCTGTTTGTCGTTTCGTGCCTACTGAACCCGACCCAGGGTTGGAAAGCAGGAGGCCAAGAAAAACTACTGAACCCGACCCAGGGTTGGAAAGCAGGAGGCCAAGAAAAACTACTGAACCCGACCAAGCATTGGAAAGCAGGAGGCCAAGAAAAACTACTGAACCCGACCAAGCATTGGAAAGCAGGAGGCCAAGAAAAACTACTGAACCCGACCAAGCATTGGAAAGCAGGAGGCCAAGAAAAACTACTGAACCCGACCAAGCATTGGAAAGCAGGAGGCCAAGAAAAACTACTGAACCCGACCCAGGGTTGGAAAGCAGGAGGCCAAGAAAAAACTACTGAACCCGACCCAGGGTTGGAAAGCAGGAGGCCAAGAAAAACTACTGAACCCGACCAAGCATTGGAAAGCAGGAGGCCAAGAAAAACTACTGAACCCGACCCAGGGTTGGAAAGCAGGAGGCCAAGAAACTACTGAACCCGACCCAGGGTTGGAAAGCAGGAGGCCAAGAAAAAACTACTGAACCCAACCCAGGGTTGGAAAGCAGGAGGCCAAGAAAAACTACTGAACCCGACCAAGCATTGGAAAGCAGGAGGCCAAGAAAAACTACTGAACCCGACCCAGGGTTGGAAAGCAGGAGGCCAAGAAAAAACTACTGAACCCGACCCAGGGTTGGAAAGCAGGAGGCCAAGAAAAAACTACTGAACCCGACCCAGGGTTGGAAAGCAGGAGGCCAAGAAAAAACTACTGAACCCGACCCAGGGTTGGAAAGCAGGAGGCCAAGAAAAACTACTGAACCCGACCAAGCATTGGAAAGCAGGAGGCCAAGAAAAACTACTTAACCCGACCAAGCATTGGAAAGCAGGAGGCCAAGAAAAACTACTGAACCCGACCCAGGGTTGGAAAGCAGGAGGCCAAGAAAAAACTACTGAACCCGACCCAGGGTTGGAAAGCAGGAGGCCAAGAAAAAACTACTGAACCCGACCCAGGGTTGGAAAGCAGGAGGCCAAGAAAAACTACTGAACCCGACCAAGCATTGGAAAGCAGGAGGCCAAGAAAAACTACTGAACCCGACCAAGCATTGGAAAGCAGGAGGCCAAGAAAAACTACTGAACCCGACCCAGGGTTGGAAAGCAGGAGGCCAAGAAAAAACTACTGAACCCGACCCAGGGTTGGAAAGCAGGAGGCCAAGAAAAAACTACTGAACCCGACCCAGGGTTGGAAAGCAGGAGGCCAAGAAAAAACTACTGAACCCGACCCAGGGTTGGAAAGCAGGAGGCCAAGAAAAACTACTGAACCCGACCAAGCATTGGAAAGCAGGAGGCCAAGAAAAACTACTGAACCCGACCAAGCATTGGAAAGCAGGAGGCCAAGAAAAACTACTGAACCCGACCAAGCATTGGAAAGCAGGAGGCCAAGAAAAACTACTGAACCCGACCCAGGGTTGGAAAGCAGGAGGCCAAGAAAAAACTACTGAACCCGACCCAGGGTTGGAAAGCAGGAGGCCAAGAAAAAACTACTGAACCCGACCCAGGGTTGGAAAGCAGGAGGCCAAGAAAAACTACTGAACCTGACCCAGGGTTGGAAAGCAGGAGGCCAAGAAAAAACTACTGAACCCGACCCAGGGTTGGAAAGCAGGAGGCCAAGAAAAAACTACTGAACCCGACCCAGGGTTGGAAAGCAGGAGGCCAAGAAAAACTACTGAACCCGACCCAGGGTTGGAAAGCAGGAGGCCAAGAAAAACTACTGAACCCGACCAAGCATTGGAAAGCAGGAGGCCAAGAAAAACTACTGAACCCGACCCAGGGTTGGAAAGCAGGAGGCCAAGAAAAAACTACTGAACCCGACCCAGGGTTGGAAAGCAGGAGGCCAAGAAAAACTACTGAACCCGACCCAGGGTTGGAAAGCAGGAGGCCAAGAAAAACTACTGAACCCGACCAAGCATTGGAAAGCAGGAGGCCAAGAAAAACTACTGAACCTGACCCAGGGTTGGAAAGCAGGAGGCCAAGAAAAAACTACTGAACCCGACCCAGGGTTGGAAAGCAGGAGGCCAAGAAAAAACTACTGAACCCGACCCAGGGTTGGAAAGCAGGAGGCCAAGAAAAAACTACTGAACCCGACCCAGGGTTGGAAAGCAGGAGGCCAAGAAAAACTACTGAACCCGACCCAGGGTTGGAAAGCAGGAGGCCAAGAAAAACTACTGAACCCGACCAAGCATTGGAAAGCAGGAGGCCAAGAAAAACTACTGAACCCGACCCAGGGTTGGAAAGCAGGAGGCCAAGAAAAAACTACTGAACCCGACCCAGGGTTGGAAAGCAGGAGGCCAAGAAAAACTACTGAACCCGACCCAGGGTTGGAAAGCAGGAGGCCAAGAAAAACTACTGAACCCGACCAAGCATTGGAAAGCAGGAGGCCAAGAAAAACTACTGAACCTGACCCAGGGTTGGAAAGCAGGAGGCCAAGAAAAAACTACTGAACCCGACCCAGGGTTGGAAAGCAGGAGGCCAAGAAAAAACTACTGAACCCGACCCAGGGTTGGAAAGCAGGAGGCCAAGAAAAACTACTGAACCCGACCAAGCATTGGAAAGCAGGAGGCCAAGAAAAACTTAAGTCACACATGCAAGCCTATTTCTGACTGTAGCCTAATGTTTTTTACCCAATTTCATCTGTTTAGCCTACTGCTTTAATGCCCACCAGAGGCCTGGTGAGACCAAAGAGACATTTTTAAAAGCCGATCTCCCTCATTTTTTCCCCCTTGTAAAATACATTAGACGTTGAAGCCTAACTCAAGCGGGAGATTTATTTTGTCTGTTCGGATTTAACAGTAGTGCCCATCTGTGTGTGTGTGTGTGTGTGTGTGCGCTTCTGTGCACGTGTGCTTACTTCTTTTCAAGCTAGTACATCAATAAATTGCTCAATTACCTGTTGTTGACTCAACTTTAGCTGGCCTTTGAAATGCGTTACAGAGCATTAAGTTAACATATGCTGCAGTGGGATAACAAGGCTCTCATAGAATGGGGCTTGTGGGACCAGCTGAGTAAATTGTGCTGTGGATGGGATGGCAAAAGGGAGGCAGAGCAGAGAGAGAGTCCTGCACTGTGGAGGATCCCATACATCTAGCTGATGGATCTGTTACCCTGGGTCCCCACAGACACAAAAAACAACCAGCCCCCCAAAACAAGTGCCTGGGCTCTGGGAATGAGAGCCTTTGATCCGTGGCAACATCCTTGGCCGAGGAGCAGGGGCTTCCTCGGCGTCTACAGAGCCCAAGCATATGGGATCGCATCTGTACAAACAGGGCCGCAGTGGAATGTGGAACAATGCAACAAAATAATCTTGTTCTTGAGAAGAACGTTGGGGGGTTAACAGGGCGGGTTGTGTGGTTTAGAGATTGAGTGTGGTAGTAGGATCGAATGATCAGTGTGGGAAAATATGCTGTGTTTTTAGTAATAACAAGCAAGTGGGAGATTTGTGTGTGTGTGGCATAAAATTACATGTGGTGAGCCAGTGAAAGTGGTGTGATGAAATCTCCCGTAAAACAATAAACCTTTTCGGATTAGCCAAGAGTATAGGCCTATAGCAGGGTTTTTAACATGGAAAATGTTTGCTATCTTAGCTAAAACTGCATTGTGTGTACTTTTTGACTAAATGTACCTTTTGAGTCCATTTGTTGGTTGGAGAATAGCCCTTGCCCTAGGCCTGTTATTCTCTTATGTCAGTCACTGACAGTCACTCAATTAGCTCATGTTAGTAATCATGGTCATTACCGGGGGGCAGCCATTGATTTTGTTAGTCACTCTCATTCAGATATCATATAAAAAAAATGCAAACAATTATCTCTGTTCCATGGAACAATGAGTAGAATTTAGGGCTGCGCTATTTGGACAATTTTTTGGGGGACAGATATCGCAATTTTGATTTATAAATTACGATTTTCAAACACTTGGGTGAAAAGTTGGCAATTCCATCAGACATGGTTAGAAGTGTCAGGGTAGGGAACATCACTTTTATAATGATTATGAATGAATACTTTTTCCAACATTGATAATAGATAGTATTATAACACCTACATAGAAATAAATATGTGTAACATGATCGTCAAAATATATAGTGTACTATATTAATCACTAACATGAGTTCCTATTTCACCATTATGAGTTCTTAAATTAACATAAGTTAATTATTTATTCAGGCAGCCATAGACTGCAGATGGAATAGGAAGCTTATGATTGTGTAATTATGTATAATCATTATTAGAAGTCAAAATGCCTTAACATGTAACACGTAGCCTACCGATTGCAAGATGCAGCCTGTGTCCAAAACATTGGATTCTTGGATTTCAACTTCTACCTTCATTTTGTTATACAGTGTTGGGATGGTGACTTGGGAGAAATATGTACAAGACGGAATCTTGTATCTCCTGTCCAGCTTGTTAATCATCTTCTTGAAGCTGTCTTTGCTGACTGTGTAAATAGGAACCATGTCTTTGGCTATGTGATTTCTATGTGTCTACAGGATGCTTTTTCGTAGGGCGTTACACTTGAAAACGCATTGGCAATGCCTATTTAACGTAGGTGCCTGGTTGCAGAGTATGTGAGCAGGGCTGGAATGGAGCGCGGAGCGAGTTTCCCAAGGCTGGTGCGTCGTAAAGATTCATTGTGGAATCTGATAAGACATGCATCCCGAAAGCATGATGGTGTACTTACTATGTGCACATGCTAACAGACAGGAACGAGGTCACTTAAAATGTTTTTTTTTTAATGTATTTATTTTTACCCCTTTTTTGTGATATCCAATTGGTAGTTACACTCTTGTCCCATCGCTGCAACTCCCGTACGGACTCGGGAGAGGCGAAGCTCGAGAGCCACGCGTCACGACCCGGCCAAGCCGCGCTGCTTCTTGACACACTGCTCGCTTAACCCGGAAGCCAGCCACACAAATACAGTCATGTGAAAAAGTAAGTACACCCCCTGGAAAGTTCTTTTTTTGAGTGGGGACATATTTGGACAGATGGATATGTAATCTTCACTTCAACACTATTGACAGATAAAGGTTACCCAATTTTAACAAATCAAATAAAAAATATAAAAAAAGTTGAAAATGTTATGCAATTAAAATAAACAAAGGCATTATCTCTGCTTTATTTGCGCAGGCTGCAGACACTTCATCAGTCTCTCATTCACATTTTGACAAGCAATTGATAATGCCTCGAATTTCAAAGCGGCATCCCCTTTGTGTGGGTGTAATGCCCCCTAAAAATATCCATGCCTTTTGCGGCTAAGATATTTGGCCGAATTGTCGAAAATTTCCCTTTTCGTTAGGCTAGCGCTTTTGCTGATCGTAGGCCTATCAACGTTTGTACATTGGGGATAGTATATTGAGCCAATCCTCCATTGTACAAAAGTTGACCTACTCTGTGTGAGAAATAAATATTCCAAACATAGTCTGGGATGTGATAGATCCCAAATTAATACAACCACTAGCATCAAAAAAACGTTTTTAAGGAATGAGGCCGACGCAACAGATCAGAACATTTAGCTTAAATGTTGATCAACTATTAGACTTTTTCTTCACATTATAAGCGCAGCAATGCTCACACAGCAGCAGGCTATAACCACAAAAAGATTCCAAAATGCTATCAATTAGCAGGAAAGCACCATTATCAAAAGTGACCACAAATGAGATTATGCATGTAATGTTTTTATTATAAAGGTGTATTTTTTATGGTGAAAATGATCTTCCCCAAACTTGAAACTCACATGCTGTGTATGTATGTTAGTTAGGCTCTACATGCGTTGTAAAGTGGATTAATGTGCATCATTTTAAGAAGTTATTTGGCTACTTTAGTAGATACAAACCTTTATTAATTTAACCTTTATTTAACTAGGCAAGTCAGTTAAGAACAAATTCTTATTTACAATGACGGCCTACACCGGCCAAACTCGGACGACGTTGGGCCAATTCTGCGCTGCCCTATGGGACTCCCAATCACGGCCGGTTGTGATAGTCTGGACTCGAACCAGGTTGTCTGTAGTGACGCCTCTAGCACTGAGATGCCGTGTCTTAGACCACTGCGCCACTTGAGAGCCTAAAAGGCCTATATAGGCCTATGGACAATGCTACATGAGGTGTGTGACTATGATTTGAAAAAGTTGCAAAAAAAGGAATGCTCTGTTTCTCTTACCAGACTTCTTACTGTTTATGTTATTTTAATATTTCATTGCTCTGGGCATCATTCACAAGTGATGATATATATTTCACAAGTGATAGGCTAATATTGTCACTCGTGACTGTTCTCGATTTAATCTTGTCTTTACATATACAAAATGTAATATTTATTTATTTAGAATGGACCATTAGCATGCACCTGTCTCAAAACGAGACTCTAAAAATACATGTAATCTATGCACTTAAATAACGAATGGAGGGCACTTTTCCCCGTGGTTAATTTTCATGCCAGTCAGGTAGACTACAGTCCTGTTGTAAAGTGAAGCAATGTGCTTAATATTAGGAAAGTTGAGAAATAAATATAGTAGGCCTAGCCTATAGAAAGCTGATGGGATCCTCCTCTTTTTATTAGAGGCCATCATTCTGTTTTCTCACACATTTGCATAGCCTATAGAAATGTTGCGCAATATGGGCTCTCATGATGTGTTTAATGTCAGAGTGATTAGAGGGACAGTAGAGTGCTGAGTACCAGGCAGTTAGCAAGTTTGGTAGGCTAGTAATCCGCAGCATCAGAGCTTGGAGAAGCCTAATTACCACGACTACACAGTCACTTGGAATTTGACTACCCTCATGACTCGTGACTGCCGGTGTGGCAGTAGTACGGTCACTGTAACAACCATAAATATGTGATTTTAATGAATGGAGTGAAGGAGGAGCATTTTTTAAAAATGGGAGCGGTTGGAAAACGCATGGAGCGATGAGCGGGATTTCCGACTCTGCTCAAGTACTCCAACTTGTTGTGGCTGAGGGAAACGTACTGTATGCCATGAGTCCTCATTGTAAAATGTTCCCACTTGCTTAATGGCTGAATTGTAATGTTCTATTCATAGCCATCCCATTTTGAATAGTACCTCTTCTGAGAAGCCCACCCAGTCTCTTTTTGAGGAGGGAAAGAAGGAAGGAGGGGTTAATGTAAGGCCTATTTAGTGACCTGCGTTGGAACATGCAATGTAGGCACAATTAGCATTCTCTAGGCCTAATAGGCCCCTGATGGAGAGCATTGGGTCGGTACAGTACATACTCCACTTTGTATTAATTGGGTAGCAGGCATATTTGCGTGTGGGCTAGGATATTACTTCCAGGTTCAGTCTGAGTCTCTCCATCTGGATTTGCCCTTAGGCACATATCTAGAATCAGTTCATTGGTGCCTCCCATAATTGTAACTATCAGTGGGAGAAATCCTACAAACTGACCTTAAATCTGTGACTAGAGGGAACGTCATCACCCATCTCACTGACTCTGTTTGCACGGTGTTCCTCCGGTCTTCTCACGGCACCTGGGTTGGATCCGTCGCCACAGTGAAGGTTGCATGACTGTTGCCAGGAAGACGATGGAGGTGTAATTTGGGCCAGCGTTTCCTGTCTGATGTAGCCAGCTACAACCCCTAATGAGTCACAATGTTGGGGTTTACAGCACATACTGTTTGTTGGTGAGGGTTTTGCGGAAGTGACTGCGTGTGCGCGTGTGCACTCATACCTGAGTGAGTCGGGGGGTAGATGGGCTGAGGGACTGAGTGAGTCGGGGGGTAGATGGGCTGAGGGACTGAATGAGTCGGGGGGTAGATGGGCTGAGGGACTGAATGAGTCCGGGGGTAGATGGGCTGAGGGACTGAGTGAGTCAGGGGGGTAGATGGGCTGAGGGACTGAGTGAGTCAGGGGGGTAGATGGGCTGAGGGACTGAGTGAGTCAGGGGGGTAGATGGGCTGAGGGACTGAGTGAGTCGGGGGGTAGATGGGCTGAGGGACTGAGTGAGTCGGGGGGTAGATGGGCTGAGGGACTGAATGAGTCGGGGGGTAGATGGGCTGAGGGACTGAGTGAGTCGGGGGGTAGATGGGCTGAGGGACTGAGTCTATTTGTCTTTTTATCTATCTGTGTGTTTGAGGGTTAGTGCTGTTGATGTGTGTGTGTGTGTGTGTGTGGGGGGGGTGTTAGCATACTGTAGGTTACATTTATGGCAGTGGTTGGTAGTAGTTGCAGTTCCACGTTTGGCCTCTTGGTGTCAGTGTTGACAATGTTCTGTGGAGAACTCAACTGTGAGGTGTTTGATAGATTCTCCTCAGTTGTAGCAAGTGTCTCACATCTCTGAATGTCTTTATATTAACGAGATACACAAACTCTCAAAATTATTGATTGAATATCTGAGTCTGTTTTGCATAAACTGTCAAAGGTTCAGCACTGTAAAGTTATGCACCTCAGAAATAAGTTTACCTGACCGAGCCGTCTTCATTGAATGATAAAACTTTAACTACTGACTGAATGGATGGATGGGGTCTATTTTTTCATGGACATTGAGAGGTCTTGGAGAAGTTTTTTCAAGAATGCCAACACAACCCTGTCATATGTTTTGTCTGTTCATTGCCGACGTCAAGCTCTACTGTACATTACAGTTCTCCGATATGTTCCCTGGTTGACCATATCAGGGCACATTTTCTTTTGACTTGAAGGCTATTCTATTGCCATAACATGTTATATCACTCTGAACTGATTACATTTGACATAAAATAAATATGCATACTTATTATATTTAAATGTAGAGTATAGAATTATGTCCTCTGACCTCATATTTTTAAGCTCTGAATTGCCAATACTGTACACATACTGTATAATTTCAACAAATACTGGTCACAGGACAGGAATTTGAAAATGAGGGTCTTAGCACTCATGGATGTGCAATTCTCCTCGTTTTAATAGCCGTATGTAACAATGTCGATATTAAAATAACATAAACAGTAAGAAGTCTGGTAATAATGGGAACAGATTTCCCATGGTGAAGCAGAATGTAAATGGGCGAATGGGACCCTGAGGATGGGGGCGGGCAGTGTGTGTGTTGGGGGAAGGTCTTGGTTAGGGGGTCTTGGGTGTGCGTGTGTTTTGTGTGTAGAAAGAAGAGCTTGTCTAAGGCTGGGGAGGGGGTCTGAGTCTTGGCTACTGACATTACTGTACAACAGGAGCTAAAGGAAGGATGAAGACAGGCTAGGTTAAAATTTGAAACTGCCCCCGCCCTCTGCACCACCTGGACATGTTTACTCCCCCCTCCCCCTCAGTATAGAGTACCACAGTATGAGTCATAATACCCATAAAACCTAGCGGTCAAACAAGGAAATCGTTTTTCCACTATTCATTTTCCCATAGGGGATTTTAGAAACACTTAAAATAAGGGCTGTGTTTTTCTGTAGGCTCACCCTGGCGTGACATTTTGATAACCATGTAAATCTCTCTAGGACAATATATTGTATTTACCCCCCCCCCCCCTCAAATGAAATGCTAATTAGCGGCTAAATCGGCTACCATAAAAAAAATAACTACAAATGCCATGATGATCTGGACGAGACTGCGAATCGAGGCAAAGGTAAGAATCTCTGGATTAACTACTGTATCTAATATTAGCAAACTTTAGTCATTAATAAATCAGCTACATTTCCTTCAATTGACAATTCTGAGAACTGTCTTGTGCAAGTTTTAAATTGAGAGAATACCTGTAAACAAAGGTGTCAGGTAGAGAAGATGTGCAGGAGCTTGCAGGGATTTGTCGTCTTGCATGATGTCTTTGATGCTAATTAGCATTTTTGAATCTGAGAGTAAATAGAGACCCAGTATATTAATAAAAGTCACCTTGTCCGAGAGAGATTTACATGGTTATCAAAACGTCACGCCAGGGTAACCCTACACCAAACACAGTCCTTATTTTAAGTGTTTCTAAAATCCCCTATGGGAAACCTGAATTGTGGAAAAACGATTGGAACCATTTCCCTGTTTTGACCGCTAGGTTTTATGGGTATTATGACACCTCTACTATGGGGCTCTATAGCACGCTGTTTTGTGATGTCACATCCAGTCTATTGTAGGAGAAGGTGACTATGATTCATGGTATCCAATCTGTAGGGAGGTTTGCATTGTTGTTTCTTATATTGCAGAAGACAGACCGACAATAACCGTCCCTGTTAGCACTGCAGTTCATTAATGTAAATAAATAAAATCATGTTTTATTGTCACATACACCTGATCGCTGGAGTGAAGTGTATTGTTTTATAGGGTCAGCCATAGTAGTATGCTGCCCCTTGAGCAAATTAGGGTTAAGTGCCTTGCTCAAGGGCACATCGTCAGATTTATTTTCACGTTGTCAGCTCGGGTATTCCAACCAGCAACTTTTCGGTTACTACGCCCAACGCTCTACCTGCCGCCACAACCCACTGCGTGTGCGTGCGTGCGTGCGTGTGTGCGCACACACATCAAAGGAACCTTTAGTCAAAGGACAGTGGTCTCTGTGTCTCATCACTCTCCTGTAATTATGCACAGTGGGCCCTGCGCGTGTTTAAAACCTTCACTCTCTGAGGGAGGGGGGGTGGACCAGGAGTGAGAAGCACTGTGTCTGAACAATGTGAATATTTCCATGTCCTTGAATGTACCTGACCCATCTAAAGTATCTAACTGTATGAAATCTGAAGAGAAATTATATATACACTGAACAAAAATATAAATGCAACATTCAACAATTTCTATGATTTTACTGAGTTACTGTTCTTATAAGGAAATGAATTGAAGTTTCATTAGACCCTAATCTATTTCACATAACTGGGAATACAGGTAAGCATCTGTTGGTCACAGATACCTTAAAAAAAAAAAAGGTAGTGGTGTGTATCAGAAAACCAGTATCGATTTAAAATTAAATTGTGTTCGTTGTCCGTAGCTTATGCCTGCCCATACCATAACCCCACTGCCAGCATGGGGTACTCCATTCAGAACGGTTTCTGACAGTTTGTGCAGAAATTCTTAACTTTTGCAAACCCACAGTTTCATCAGCTGTCCGGGTGGCTGGTATCAGACTATCCCACAGGTGAAGAAGCCAGATGTGGAGGTCCTGGGGTGGCGTGGTTACACATTGTCTGCGGTTGTAAGGCTGGTTGGATGTACTGCCAAATTCTCTAAAATGACATTGGAGGCGGCTTATGGTAGAGAAATTAACATTCAATTATCTGGCAACCTCTCTGGTGGACATTCCTCCAGTCAGCATACCAATTTCATGCTCCCTCAATATGAGACATCTGTCGCATTGTTGTGTGACAAAGCTGCACATTTTAGAGTGGCCTTTTATTGTCCCCAGCACATGGAGCACCTGTGTAATGATCATGCTGTTAAATCAGCTTCTTGATATGCCACACCTGTCAGGTGGATGGATTATCTTGGGAGAGGAGAAATGCTCACTATGTGAGAAATAAGGTTTTGTGCATATGGGACATTTCTGAGATCTTTTATTTTAGCTCAAAACATGGGACCAACACTTTACATGTTGCGATTATATTTGTTCAGCATATACAGTACCAATCAAAAGTTTCACTCTGCGGTCCGACTCATCCCAAACCATCTCAATTGGGTTGAGGTTGGGTGATTGTGGAAGCCAGGTCATCTAATTCAGCACTCCATCACTCTCCTTCTTGGTCAAATAGCCCATAAACCGCCTGAAGGTGTGTTTTGGGTCATTGTCCTGTTGAAAAACAAATGATAGTCCCGCTAAGCGCAAACCAGATTGGATGGTGTATCGCTGCAGAATGCTGTGGTAGCCATGCTGGTTAAGTGTGCCTTGAATTCTAAATAAATCACAGACATTGTCACCAGCAAAGCACCCCCACACCATAACACCTCCTACTCCATGCTTCATGGTGGTAACCACACATGCGGAGATCATCCTTTCACAAAGATACAGCAGTTGGGACCAAAAATCTGTCATTTGGACACATTTCCATCAGTCTAATGTCCATTGCTCGTGTTTCTTGGCTCAAGCAAGTCTCTTCCTCTTATTGGTGACCTTTAGTAGTGGTTTCCTTGCAGCAATTTAACCATGAAGGCCTGATTCACACAGTCTCCTCTGAACAGTTAATGTTGAGATGTGTCTGTTACTTGAACTCTGAAGCATTTATTTGGGCTGCAATTTCTAAGTCTGGTAACTCTAATGAACGTATCTTCTGCATCAGCGGTAACTCTGGGTCTTCCATTCCTGTGGCGGTCCTCATGAGAGCCAGTTTCATCACAGCGCTTGATGGTTTTTGCGACTGCACTTGAAGAAACTTAAAAGTTCTTGAAATGTTCCGTATTGACTGACCTTCATGTCTTAAAGTAATGATGGACTGTCGTTTCTCTTTGCTTATTTGAGCTGTTCTTGCCATAATATGGACTTGGTCTTTTACCAAATAGGACTATCTTCTGTATACCACCACTACCTTGTTACAACACAACTGATTGGCTCAAACACATTAAGAAGGAATGAAATTCCACAAATTAACTTTTAACAAGGCACACTTGTTAATTGAAATGCATTCCAGGTGACTACCTAATGAAGCTGGTTGAGAGAATGCCAAAGTGTGCAAAGCTGTCATCAAGGCAAAGGATGGCTACTTTGAAGAATTTCAAATGTAACATATATTTTGATTTGTTTAACACTTTTTTTGGTTACTACATGATTCCATGTGTGTTATTTCATAGTTTTGATGTCTTCACTATTATTCCACAATGTAGAAAATAGCAAAAATAAAGAAAAACCGTTGAATGAGTAGGTGTGTCAACCTTTGACCGGTACTGTATGTATTTTTAAAAAATCTCTCTCTCTCTTGCATCCGTGTTTGTTTGGCTCTTCGGCGTGTTTTTGTTTGTTTATTGTTTCCAGATGGTAGACGGCAGACCACATTTGTGTGGCTTTCAAGTTTCCCAGAGAGCTTTTTACTACCTTGGCTCAAGTGCTTTTCCTGCTTCCTTTAGCTGGGCTTTATGATGGCCCTTTTACTCAGCAACTGGAAACAACTGTCAGTCTGTGGAGAGGAGGAGAAAAGCAATCTGTCTGACTCTGTAGAAAGATCTCCATCTCTTTGAGCACAGGAGAAGGTCATATCGGATGGAGATGGTTCCGAAGTGATGGAAAATAATATAATTATATGCCTATACTAAAAGAACTAATTTAGACTGTTTGGCATACAATGTTCCCCTTTTGTTTGTAAGAAAAGACAAGCAGACAACTGATGAGTCTGGCGATCTTTTCCAAGGACCTGGTCTGATCTGGTCCCACGTCATTTATTTACAGGCATCCAGGAAGGCAGCTCTCTGTCCCAGTTAAACGTGTGGGAGGACCTGCGGTTGTCTTGAGTCAGGATGCGGTTTTAACCCCCCCACCCCTGCATTTCCCGTTATCCTTAAGAGTGCAATTTCTCCTGGGCCCTCCCTTGGCTGAATGAGTGATTACCCCCGGCATTCCAACTCACCTAATCCCATTTCTACTAGTGATTTAACCCAGGGCCGAAGCGCTTCTACTGGCTTACATCGTAAAATGATTCACTGAAGGAATAGGGGTAGGAAAAGAAAGTTGACATGTTTTGGCTCTAGCCCAGTCCACAATAACAGCAGCCCATATCTTTGTGTCCCAAATGTAGACCTGTACAAGACAGCAGTTTCTGACGTTCAAATGTCAAGATCACTTTCTGAGTCAAATTGTAAACCGAGATCTACAGCTCTGATTTTTTTTTTTTAACATGACTTAAATGTTAGCCTATGCAAAAAATAAACAGTACTGTAGCAATGAGGTTTGATCAGTAAGCTATAGACCCAATACATGATCGCCTCATATTGGCTTTGCTTGAATTGCCCTGCCAATGGATTGTTGTTTGGGCCATTTAAAAAAAATATACATTTCAAAATTTGAGGTAGTCTTTACTGGTAATAAATCCGTTGTTGTATTATTTGCAAGGCACAGCTAAGTGAGCATACATTTAAACATTTTATTTTTAATGTATTTTTATTTTACTGATGGTGTCTGCATCTGATGGTCAGTCTCAGCGGAGGGAGAGAGCAGCAGACTGAGGGTCCGCCTCTCAACATCCCTCCTCTCCCTTTCCTCCACTGACACTGACCAACAAGGGACACCGTCTTCAAGCTGATGGCAAAACTCGAGTCGCATCGCATTATTTCTGCCTCATGCATAAATTCATGTTGTTACTCCTATGAACAGAGAAAGTTAAATATTCCTTGATATTAAAAAACACACCAATCAATACACTGTCCTACTCATTCATTCCTGCTGCAGTGCTTCTTGTAGCGCTGAATGGAAACAGGAAGAACACGCATTTGTTGAATACAAAGTGTTGACAGGGCTGAGTAAGAACTTTAACATGAACTCACTCATACAAACAGCAGCTCTTTGATGTATTCGTAGACAGTCTCTCTCTAGTCATAGTTTTAAACGTTTTGAAATCTCACAGTATCAACTTTGCTGTAGCTTTCTTTTATGCCTCTAACGTTACTGCAGACGCGGTAATATGAGCCATCTGATTAGCCAGTGGAAGGCCTATAGTACACCTGATTTTCTCTCCGGAACCGCCGGGAAGGCAGAGTTTGTACCTTCAGACACATGAAATGGTTTACCAACCCGGCACGCAGGGCAGCTGAATCGGGTGAACCTACCGCCAACAGCCCGAGACTAATAAAATAAATAGGAACACTAGGTTTTATCATTGGGTTTTTTACACAAATGTTTGGCGATCGACTAGGAATGCCTTGGAGATCGACCAGTGGATCAACATCGACCGCTTGGTGACCACTGGTTTAGTTACCTGACGTCAATCGTAATCCTTGTGCAATTAAGGGGTCGCTAAAGGGCTGAGAGGGTCAGAGGTGAGTGTAAGGATATGGGGATAGAGGCCTGGGTGTAGGTGTAATGATGGAGGAAGTAGCCAGGGTATTATACCTTGGGATCTATGGCCTGTCCTGGGCTGGCTGAGTTATGACCGTGACCCTACACAAGCAGACTGGAGGTGGCCTGTAGACACATATCTAGGATCAGCTTAACGTTTCGCTAATGCTATCCTTTACCATAAGAGGTAAAGATTCAAAACTAACTATATCAGAATTAGCCTCTGATCTAGAATCAATGTAGTATTCCGTGAAAATGTAAAACTGACCATGAATTAGTATCTATGGTCATCATACTCTTGTCTGTGACTGTGACTTCAGCGTGCTCAATAGTTTTTGTGTCAGTGCCTTGTTGGATGGTTAATCTCATCAGGGACAGTTCTGGTGTGAGAAAGGACAGCCTGGCGTTGCCGATAGTACTGCGGATAGGACTGCCATGACTGCTGGTGATGGTGATTTCAGATCAAAAGTGCCAAAACATTCTAATAAGCAAACATTGCCCCACTGTAGTGGAGCAGGTTGAGAGCTTCAAGTTCCTTGGTGTCCACATCACCAACAAACTGTCATGGTCCAAACACACAAAGACAACGTGAAGAGGGCAACTCTGTACTGGTACCACCTGTATTTAGCCTCCTCACATTGACTCTGTACTGGTACCCCTGTATATTGCCTCCTCACATTGACTCTGTACTGGTACTTCCTGTATATAGCCACCTCACCTTGACTCTGTACAGATACTTCCTGTATATAGCCTCTTCACATTGACTCTGTACAGGTACTTCCTGTATATAGCCTCCTCACCTTGACTCTGTACAGGTTCTTCCTGTATATAGCCTCCTCACATTGACTCTGTACAGGTACTTCCTGTATATAGCCTCCTCACATTGACTCTGTACTGGTACTTCCTGTATATAGCCACCTCACCTTGACTCTGTACAGATACTTCCTGTATATAGCCTCCTCACCTTGACTCTGTACAGGTTCTTCCTGTATATAGCCTCCTCACATTGACTCTGTACAGGTACTTCCTGTATATAGCCTCCTCACATTGACTCTGTACTGGTACTTCCTGTATATAGCCTCCTCACATTGACTCTGTACTGGTACTTCCTGTATATAGCCTCCTCAAATTGACTCTGTACTGGTACTTCCTGTATATAGCCTCCTCACATTGACTCTGTACTGGTACTTCCTGTATGTAGCCTCCTCACATTGACTCTGTACTGGTACTTCCTGTATGTAGCCTCCTCACATTGACTCTGACTCTGTACTGGTACTTCCTGTATGTAGCCTCCTCACATTGACTCTGACTCTGTACTGGTACTTCCTGTATGTAGCCTCCTCACATTGACTCTGTACTGGTACTTCCTGTATGTAGCCTCCTCACATTGACTCTGTACTGGTACTTCCTGTATGTAGCCTCCTCACATTGACTCTGTACTGGTACTTCCTGTATATAGCCTCCTCACATTGACTCTGTACTGGTACTTCCTGTATATAGCCTCCTCACATTGACTCTGTACTGGTACTTCCTGTATATAGCCTCCTCACATTGACTCTGTACTGGTACTTCCTGTATATAGCCACCTCACCTTGACTCTGTACAGATACTTCCTGTATATAGCCTCTTCACATTGACTCTGTACAGGTACTTCCTGTATATAGCCTCCTCACCTTGACTCTGTACAGGTTCTTCCTGTATATAGCCTCCTCACATTGACTCTGTACAGGTACTTCCTGTATATAGCCTCCTCACATTGACTCTGTACTGGTACTTCCTGTATATAGCCTCCTCACATTGACTCTGTACTGGTACTTCCTGTATATAGCCTCCTCAAATTGACTCTGTACTGGTACTTCCTGTATATAGCCTCCTCACATTGACTCTGTACTGGTACTTCCTGTATGTAGCCTCCTCACATTGACTCTGTACTGGTACTTCCTGTATGTAGCCTCCTCACATTGACTCTGACTCTGTACTGGTACTTCCTGTATGTAGCCTCCTCACATTGACTCTGTACTGGTACTTCCTGTATGTAGCCTCCTCACATTGACTCTGACTCTGTACTGGTACTTCCTGTATGTAGCCTCCTCACATTGACTCTGTACTGGTACTTCCTGTATGTAGCCTCCTCACATTGACTCTGTACTGGTACTTCCTGTATGTAGCCTCCTCACATTGACTCTGTACTGGTACTTCCTGTATATAGCCTCCTCACATTGACTCTGTACTGGTACTTCCTGTATATAGCCTCCTCACATTGACTCTGTACTGGTACTTCCTGTATATAGCCTCCTCACATTGACTCTGTACTGGTACTTCCTGTATATAGCCTCCTCACATTGACTCTGTACTGGTACTTCCTGTATATAGCCTCCTCACATTTACTCTGTACTGGTACTTCCTGTATATAGCCTCCTCACATTGACTCTGTACTGGTACTTCCTGTATATAGCCTCCTCACATTGACTCTGTACTGGTACTTCCTGTATATAGCCTCCTCACATTGACTCTGTACTGGTACTTCCTGTATATAGCCTCCTCACATTGACTCTGTACTGGTACTTCCTGTATATAGCCTCCTCACATTGACTCTGTACTGGTACTTCCTGTATATAGCCTCCTCACATTGACTCTGTACTGGTACTTCCTGTATATAGCCTCCTCACATTGACTCTGTACTGGTACTTCCTGTATGTAGCCTCCTCACATTGACTCTGTACTGGTACTTCCTGTATGTAGCCTCCTCACATTGACTCTGACTCTGTACTGGTACTTCCTGTATGTAGCCTCCTCACATTGACTCTGACTCTGTACTGGTACTTCCTGTATGTAGCCTCCTCACATTGACTCTGTACTGGTACTTCCTGTATGTAGCCTCCTCACATTGACTCTGTACTGGTACTTCCTGTATGTAGCCTCCTCACATTGACTCTGTACTGGTACTTCCTGTATGTAGCCTCCTCACATTGACTCTGTACTGGTACTTCCTGTATATAGCCTCCTCACATTGACTCTGTACTGGTACTTCCTGTAAATAGCCTCCTCACATTGACTCTGTACTGGTACTTCCTGTATATAGCCTCCTCACATTGACTCTGTACTGGTACTTCCTGTATATAGCCACCTCACCTTGACTCTGTACAGATACTTCCTGTATATAGCCTCTTCACATTGACTCTGTACAGGTACTTCCTGTATATAGCCTCCTCACCTTGACTCTGTACAGGTTCTTCCTGTATATAGCCTCCTCACATTGACTCTGTACTGGTACTTCCTGTATGTAGCCTCCTCACATTGACTCTGACTCTGTACTGGTACTTCCTGTATGTAGCCTCCTCACATTGACTCTGACTCTGTACTGGTACTTCCTGTATGTAGCCTCCTCACATTGACTCTGTACTGGTACTTCCTGTATGTAGCCTCCTCACATTGACTCTGTACTGGTACTTCCTGTATGTAGCCTCCTCACATTGACTCTGTACTGGTACTTCCTGTATATAGCCTCCTCACATTGACTCTGTACTGGTACTTCCTGTATATAGCCTCCTCACATTGACTCTGTACTGGTACTTCCTGTATATAGCCTCCTCACATTGACTCTGTACTGGTACTTCCTGTATATAGCCTCCTCACATTGACTCTGTACTGGTACTTCCTGTATATAGCCTCCTCACATTGACTCTGTACTGGTACTTCCTGTATATAGCCTCCTCACATTGACTCTGTACTGGTACTTCCTGTATGTAGCCTCCTCACATTGACTCTGTACTGGTACTTCCTGTATATAGCCTCCTCACATTGACTCTGTACTGGTACTTCCTGTAAATAGCCTCCTCACATTGACTCTGTACTGGTACTTCCTGTATATAGCCTCCTCACATTGACTCTGTACTGGTACTTCCTGTATATAGCCACCTCACCTTGACTCTGTACAGATACTTCCTGTATATAGCCTCTTCACATTGACTCTGTACAGGTACTTCCTGTATATAGCCTCCTCACCTTGACTCTGTACAGGTTCTTCCTGTATGTAGCCTCCTCACATTGACTCTGTACTGGTACTTCCTGTATGTAGCCTCCTCACATTGACTCTGACTCTGTACTGGTACTTCCTGTATGTAGCCTCCTCACATTGACTCTGACTCTGTACTGGTACTTCCTGTATGTAGCCTCCTCACATTGACTCTGTACTGGTACTTCCTGTATGTAGCCTCCTCACATTGACTCTGTACTGGTACTTCCTGTATGTAGCCTCCTCACATTGACTCTGTACTGGTACTTCCTGTATATAGCCTCCTCACATTGACTCTGTACTGGTACTTCCTGTATATAGCCTCCTCACATTGACTCTGTACTGGTACTTCCTGTATATAGCCTCCTCACATTGACTCTGTACTGGTACTTCCTGTATATAGCCTCCTCACATTGACTCTGTACTGGTACTTCCTGTATATAGCCTCCTCACATTGACTCTGTACTGGTACTTCCTGTATATAGCCTCCTCACATTGACTCTGTACTGGTACTTCCTGTATATAGCCTCCTCACATTGACTCTGTACTGGTACTTCCTGTATATAGCCTCCTCACATTGACTCTGTACTGGTACTTCCTGTATGTAGCCTCCTCACATTGACTCTGACTCTGTACTGGTACTTCCTGTATGTAGCCTCCTCACATTGACTCTGTACTGGTACTTCCTGTATGTAGCCTCCTCACATTGACTCTGTACTGGTACTTCCTGTATGTAGCCTCCTCACATTGACTCTGTACTGGTACTTCCTGTATATAGCCTCCTCACATTGACTCTGTACTGGTACTTCCTGTATATAGCCTCCTCACATTGACTCTGTACTGGTACTTCCTGTATATAGCCTCCTCACATTGACTCTGTACTGGTACTTCCTGTATATAGCCTCCTCACATTGACTCTGTACTGGTACTTCCTGTATATAGCCTCCTCACATTGACTCTGTACTGGTACTTCCTGTATATAGCCTCCTCACATTGACTCTGTACTGGTACTTCCTGTATATAGCCTCCTCACATTGACTCTGTACTGGTACTTCCTGTATGTAGCCTCTACTGTTATTTTACTGCTGCTCTTTAATTATTTGTATTATTTTATTATTTTTACTTATCTTTTTTTTACTTCAACAACAATGCATTTAAGAAAAATAAGTGTTAATGGCTTGTAAGTAAGCATTTCACTGTAAGTTCTACTACACCTGTTCTATTCGGCTAATGTGACAAGTAACGATTTGATTTGGTTTGGTAGTTTCCTTGTGGCACAGCTCGGGTGCCTGCATACACCATAACATATACATACAGTGGGCTCCAAAATTACTGGCACCCCTGACTGGCAATGTATAAACGATATACCAACATGTGAGAAATACTCTACTTTATTAATGTTTCAATGGAACCAACCAAAATCATACAATTATTTAATACAAAATACATTTCACCAAAATCAAGGTTTCATAATTATTGGCACTCCTCATTTAGTACTTAGTGCATCCACCTCTGGCAAGGATGACAGCATGGGGTCTTTTCCTGTAATGTTTGACAAGGTTAAGGAACACATTTGGAGGGATTCTGGACCATTCCTCAATGCAGATCCTTTCAAGATCCTTCACATTCTTGGGTTTGCGCTCATCAACTGCCCTCTTCAACTCAGCCCACAGGTTTTCCATTGGATTGAGGTCCGGCGACTGACATGGCCATGGCAGAACATTGATTTTGTTGTCACAGAACCATTTCTGTGTGGATCTTGAGGTATATTTTGGGTCATTGTCTTGTTGAAAGTCCAGATACGGCCAAGTCCCAGCCTTCTGGCAGAGGAAACCAGATTGTCAGCCAAAATTGCCTGATACTTGGTGAAATGCATTATGCAATCAATCTTAACCAGCACCTCTGGACAAAACGTCACTGACCCACCACCATATTTCACCATGGGTATGAGGTTGCCTCTCCTTGTATGCATCTCTGTTTCGACGCCAAACATGCCGATGCTGTATCTGACCAAAACGTTCAATTTTGGTCTCATCTGACCAGAGCACCTTCTTCCAGTCATAATTTAAATTACGTTTGGCAAACAAAGAGCCTGTGGTTGTGGAGGTGGCGTCTGATGGTGCTTTCTGAAACCTGGTGACCCCAAGACGCCACCAAGGCCTGCAATTCTTTCACAGTAATTCTTGGGAATTTTGTTGCTTCTCTCACCATCCTCCTCCCTATCCTGGGGGACAAAATGCATTTGCGTCCTCTAACCGTGAGGTTTTCAACTGTTCCATATCTTCTGAATTTTTTTATAATTCCCCTGACAGTGCTCAGTGGTATATTCAATCGTTTGTGGATGATCTTGTACCAGATTTATGAAGGTCTACGACCATCTGTCTCTTTTGACCTGCCAGTTCTTTTTTCTTCATGGTGTTTGATGACAAAGGGATATTGCATGCGTGTTACCTCCTTTGTATACCCTAGTGAAACATGAAGTGATGTAATGACTCAATATAGTTCCTTAAGACTTAGATAAACTTAAATAAGTGGAATTTTTAATTCCTTGTTTAATTTTGGTAGATGTTAAATACAATAATCTTTAAGGGTGACATTAATTTTGAAACCTTGATTTGGAGGACAATGATTTGTAATTAAATCAATAAATGATTTTGGTGGGTTCCAATGGAACATTAACATAGTACAGTATTTCTCACATGTTGGTATTTTGAGCTTATCTCTATATTTATATTTTAAAGTATTGTTTGTACATTGCCAGTCAGGCGTGCCAGTAATTTTGGAGCCCACTGTAAATTTACACAGACATCAGCAGCAGATTTTAATTTAGAATGGAAAATGTTTAAGCACCGATTTCATATCAATTTTTATTTTTTTCCTCTAATCAAACTGACTCGTTGCTGTATCGTATTGGAGCCCATGTATCTGGATACTTATTGAATCGTCTTGAAAGATGCACATACTGTACCTAAAGTATCGTTTTTGCTATTGAGTATCGTGATGGTATCGAGTGTCGTGATGGTGTCGAGTGTCGTGATGGTGTCGAGTGTCGTGATGGTGTCGAGTGTCGTGATGGTATCGAGTGTCGTGATGGTATCGAGTGTCGTGATGGTATCGAGTGTCGTGATGGTGTCGAGTGTCGTGATCCTAAACCTGGTACCAGTATTGATGTCAAAATTCTGGTATCATGACTACAGTAAAGAAAGGTAGAGGATACAAAGCATTAGAAACACCTTCCTGATATTTATTTGCTCCTCAATTAGTCGTGACATGGACTCTACAAGGCGTTGAAAGCGTTCCACAGAGACTCTGGCCCATGTTGACTTCAATGCTTCCCACAGTTGTGTCAAGATGGCTGGATGTCCTTTGGGTGGTGGACCATTTTTCATACACACTGGAAACTGTTGAGCGACACACACCGGTGCCCCTGGCACCTGCTACCATACCCCGTTCAAAGGCACTTAAATATTTTGTCTTGCCCATTCACCCTCTGAATGGCACACATACACAATCCATGTCTCAATTGTCTCAATTGTCTCAATGCTTAAAAATCCTTCTTTAACCTGTCTCCTCCCCTTCATTTACACTGAATCAGGTGTCATCAATAAGGGATCATACATTTTTCCTGGTCAGTTTATGTCATGGAATAAGCAGGTGTCCCTAATGTTTTGTACACTCAGTGTAGATCAGAGTTTAGTTCAGAAGAGCCCACTAGAGTACAGTATCATTTACTGTACTGTACTCTACCCTACTCTGTACTGTGCTTTGCTGTGCTGTACTGTGAAGTCCAGACGTCTGTGATTGGTATAGATTTGGTCCAGTCCGGACCAACCAAATGTTGTATTGTTTGGGGGCGGAGCTCATTAGAATATTAGCCAGTGTATAGAATAACACGCAAAGGATGATATTACCTTTTTTCTACCTTTGGGTACCTATTCAGGATACACCACAGTGCAGTAATATCTAACAGGTAATATCTAACCGTTTCACAACATATACCCAAATACACATAAATCTAAGTAAGGAATGGATTGAGAATATATATATAAATGTCAGGGTGGCATTGGACTAAGAGACAGTGGCATAGTAAGCTTTATAGTATACAGTATTGGTGATGCAGTATATAAACACGATTAAGTGACTAAGATACTGAAGAATAGTATAGCGTACAGTTTATACATATGAGATGAGTAGTACAAGATACAGAAACGTTATTAAAGTGACTAGTGTTTTATTTCCTTAAAGTGGCCGGTGATTTCTAATGTATGTCTATAGGCAGCAGCCTCTGATGTGCTGGAGATGGTTGTTTAGCATTCAGTGGTGTAGTATAGAGTACAATACAGTATATACATATGAGATGGCTGATGCAATATGTACACACAATTAGAGTGACTAAGATACTGTAGAATAGTGTAGAGTGCAGTTTATACATAGAGATGGTGACTGAGCGCCGACCAAGATGGCTGGTTCGCAACTAACTCCTAAGAAACTATGCAGTATTTTGTTTGTTTAAGTACTTTTCCCTTTGTTCGTTCTCCCAAAGGTCAATTTAACTTATCCCAGATGCCGACCCAAAACAACAACCACGGCGGCAGAGAAGAGGTACTCTGGGCGGCCTCTTGGTCCGACTCAGGAAGCGTGCACATCACCCACCGCTCCCGAGTATTTTTACTCGCTAATGTCCAATCTCTGGATAATAAGGTTGATGAGCTCAGCGCGAGAGTCGCTTTTCATGGCTTTCTGGAGATGTTCCGTCTGACTCTGTAAAGCCAGTTGGGTTCTCAGTACATCGCGCCGACAGGAATAAACATCCCTCCGGAAAGCAGAAGGGTGGAGGTATATGTTTTATGATTAACGATTTATGGTGTAAATGTGATAACATACAGGAACTCAAGTCCTTCTTTTCACCTGACTTAGAATATCTCACAATCCAATGCCGACCGTTCTACCTCCCGAGGAAATTCTCGGCCATCATTGCTGCAGCCGTATATACAGTATCCCCCTTCAAGCCGATACCACGGCGGCCCTCAAAGAACTTCATTGGACTTTATGTAAACTGGAAACCACATATCCCGAGGCTACATTTATTGTAGCTGGGGATTTTAACAAAGCAAATTTGAGGACTAGGCTGCCAACATATAAACTGTAACACTCGAGGCGGTAAAATTCTGGATCACTGTTATTCAAACTTCCGGCATGGTTACAAAGCCCCGTTCCCCTTTTTGGAAAATCAGACCATGACTCCATTTTGTTCCTCCCCTCCTATAGGCAGGAACTCAAACAGGAAGTGCCCGTAATACGGTCCATTCAATGCTGGTCTGACCAATCGGAATCCACGCTCCAGAATTGTTTTGATCACGTGGACTGGGATATGTTCAACATTCAAGTAGGCAACAGGCTATCGATACATCACCCACCACTTTACAATGTGAGCTGGAGGCAGTATGCATTTTGAAAACATACTTAATTGTTTGAAAGGCTTACCTTGCTTCAAAGTAGCATAGGCTAAATCTGGCCATTGAAATGTGGAGGAAATTATTTCATGAAGACAGGGATGGTGTTCTTCGGCTTGCAAGCCTTCAAACATAACGATGGTCATTATGACCAAACAGTTCTATTTTTGTTTCATCAGACCAGAAGACATTTCTCCAAAAAGTAAGATCTTTGTCTCCAAACCGTAGTCTGGCTTTTTTTGGCGGTTTTAGAGCAGTGGCTTCTTCCTTGCTGAGCGGCCTTTCAGGTTATGTCGATATAGGACTCGTTTTACTGTAGATATAAAGATACTTTTGTACCTGTTTTCTCCAGCATCTTCACAAGGTTCTTGGATTGATTTGCACTTTTCGCACCAAAGTACGTTACGTTATTCTCTAGGAGACGCGTCTCCTTCCTGAATGGTATAATGGCTGCGTGTTGTTTATATTTGCATACTATTGTTTGTACAAATGAACATGGTACCTTCAGGCGTTTGGAAATTGCTCCCAAGGATGAACCAGACTTGTGGAGGTCTACAGTTTTTTTTTTTTTCTGACGTCTAGGCTGATTTCTTTAGATTTTCCCATGATGTTGAGCAAAGAGGCACTGAGTTTGAAGGTAGGCCTTGAAATACATCCACAGGTACACCTCCAATTGACTTAAATGATGTCAAGCTTCTAAAGCCATGACAGCATTTCCTGGAATTTTCCAAGTTGTTTAAAGGCACAGTCAACTTAGTGTATGTAAACTGACCGACTGGAATTGAATATTGAATTATAAGTGAAATAATCTGTCTGTAAACAATTGTTGGAAGGATTACTTGTGTCATGCACAAAGTAGATGTCCTAACCGACTTGCCGAAACAATAGTTTGTTAACATGAAATCTGTGGAGTTGTTGAAAAATGAGTTTTAATGATTTCAACCTAAGTGTATGTAAACTTGCTGGATGATAGGGCCAGAATATCACATCACTTCTACCATGGGCAAACATGGATGGAAAGTTTTGTTAAAACCAAAAGGCGTTCAGTAAAAAAGGCCATTTTAATTATTTTATAACAACCCTGCATGGAATATACACAGTACCAGCTGCTTTACAGACCCTGTTTTTGATACTTTTTCTAACCCAGTCCAATCACAAAGACAACACTCACTGCTTATCACGTTAACCACATGGACTGATCTAGCCAATCAGAAGGCAGCGTATGCCGGGGCACAGGCGAATCGCCATGCCTTTTTAGAGGCATCTGCAGCGATGCGCTACATCCTTTCCAGGCTTTTGTTTCCCCGTCAGGGCCACAGCTGTCGGGATAGGTGACTCGCCATGCTCCCCTCCCAAAACCCTGCGGACGCGCGGCTAACACCCCCAAATACTAAACAGGAACACTAGACACACCACATTAAGGGGCTACTGGTGGGCTGGGGCTGAGGGTGTGTCCTGGCCTGTGGCCTGGTGTTGGGACAAGACGCACACACCCACACACACACACACACACACACACACACACACACAGTCACACACTCTTATACGTATACTCTCTTTCTCTCTCACGCACACAAACTCCCCTGGGTCTGTCTGGAAGGATCCGTGTGAAAGAGTGAAACACCCCTTTAGAGCCTCTTCATCTCTACATCCACAGGCCATACACTGTAGTTACATTCAACTTCATGTTAAAGCATCGTGTCCCTTTGTCCCAATGCTCGACTTCCACTGGGTCTGGTCGCTCCGCTGTTTGTGTCATCACACTACCCCTTGAGTTGTCATATCCTTGTCTTTGTGCCCTTGTTGACTCCACTCCTCCCCCTGCCTTCGGTTCCTCCCCTCCTCAACTACAGCACAGCTCAGCACAGTGAAAAATACCTGCAAGGCCAATCTGCCTGCATGTAGTGTTACAGATTTATTATTATGCATCCCAGCAGGGTAGTTCACAGCTAAATGCTGCTATATGCAGTCTGAGAGCTCCGAGAGTGGACAGGAGAAATCAAACACAGGTTTACAGTAGAGAAGGATAGAGAAAAGAAACCCTGAGCTGCGTTCATTAATGTGCAAAGCAGATGGAATAGTAACAATTATAATTCCACCACTGCTATGAAAAGAGGGAAGAAGCCTTTGATTTGGTGTGGAATTTCAGTAGGCATATGACATTTACCACAATATAATAGATGTAAAATATTCTTTGCCCAATCAAGTTATTGAAGCTAAATAATAAAATCGATTTAATGAGCTGGAATTATAAGCAGAGTCTAACTCTCTCCGAAAAGGAACATCGATCAGCTCGGAATAAATCCTCACATTTTAGATCGGACAAAATAGGCATCTGAAGGCTTTTATATGTATTGTAGTGTTTTCTGTTTGTGGCTACGCCTCTAGATACTGATCTTTTAGGTCAGTTTTGTATTTTCCCACTGATTTTAAGTTTAGGAATCAGGGTGGGGTAAGCTGATCTTAGTCCATCCACAGTACTGTAAAAGGTCCTCTTTCCCTGGATAGAAATCTCATTGTGTTCTCCTGTCAAATCCTCTCTCTGTTAATGAAGGGAAGGAGATGTGGAACTCCACTACACTCCATGTGAACAGGAGCCTATCTCCTGACGTCCTCTTAACTCAGGATAATCCCCTTTCCAGATACAACCAAAAGACGAGACCTGCTTTTGAAGTAATGAAAGCCAGTCTAAGTAGCCTCTGTGACAGCCTAGCCGTAGCCTAACTCACTAGCCGTCCTTCTAGCCTAGTTGTAATGAACTAGCATGAAAGCATGACTTTGTCTCAGAGCAATGCAAATAGAATTGCCCCCCAACGGATTGGAATGCACCCAGCTGGCCTTTTAAAAGGTGATAATTGGAAAATACAGGATGCAGCCGGAGTCAGGAGGAGGGACCTTTGTGTTCCACTGAGTTAGCCACTGCATGGAGGGAGGGAGGGAGAGAGGGGGTGAAGAGAACCAATATTATGCATGTTTTAGATTTGTGATCTTTGTACAGTAGATTCTGAAAATCACTGTTTAATTTAGATTAGAGTGGTGGTTTACAGAGAGCTCTGTTACGAATAGGCCTAGATGTCTTATTGAGGATGGCTTGATATACTGTACTTAGGCCTACTGTGGAAAGGTCCGGTCAAAAATGAATTTATCATTATTTAGTTGTTGATATATGCTAGGCTCCTGAGTGGCGCAGCGGTCTAAGGCACTGCATCTCAGTGCAAAAGGCGTCACTACAGTTCCTGGTTTGAATCCAGGCTGTATCACTTCCGACCATGATTGGGAGTCCCATAGGGCGGCGCACAATTGGCACAGCGTCGTCCGGGTTTGGCCGGTGTAAGCCGTCAGAATTTGTTCTTAACTGGCTTGCCTAGTTAAAGGTTAAATAAAATAAAACTAATAAAAACAACTGAATTGGGGTTAAAACTCAGTGGGAATCAGTTACTATGCTAGTGTGAATATAGGCTAGGCTATATTAGATGTCCAGTATAAAGATAATGAAGTCCTTCTCCTGTAGCTGAGGGATGCATATGTAGGCTATAGGCTTTATCCCTCTCTTCCAACAACATTGGTCTACATACTGTAAAGTCTGACACGGCATTCCTTCTCTTACTGGGGAAGGAAGTGGCTAGTGAGGTCAAGAGGCCTAGACCGGGAGAGCTTCCCTTCATAAGGCTAGCGTTAACCTAGCGTAAGCCTCCGCAGCCAAACTCGATTAGTGTGTTCTCCTCTGAGAGGATGTGACAGTGATAAGGGTCTTTTGATGTCCCACTTCACTACAGGAACTCTTTAGGGGTGATCGAGCCGCGGCTTTGGTGAACTGACGTCGCTGACCTGAATGGCTGACTTAGGTCTCAATTCAACCAACATAACTAGAAACCACTTGAAAACATTGCAGGTGTGTTTTCCAATCCAAACAGTGCATCGTCCCGTCCTCTTCGACCCGTGTCAATCAGCAGACATTTCCACTGGAGCTATGTTGACACCCATTCCACGCTCTGTAAAGGAAACCGCCTCAGGAAGTACCAGTGGAATCTTCTTAATGACTTCCTGTAGCTTCGGCCCCGATTTACTGTATGCAAGCCCTGACCCTTGATCCTGACTCAGAGGTCATCCAGTAATCATCATTGACACTACATCAGGCCTAGCTCAGGACCTCCACTTTCCGCGGTTCCACTTTTTCCACCGGGCTAGACGGGTCCTCTCCCATTCCATCCCATCCCCTTCTGATCTTTTTGGGTTTCAGTTGAATGTTTTGTTGTGGGCGGCCATGATTGTTGCCACACAGGTCTTTGTGCCTCACCTAGAATAAAACCTTCTTGGAAACACTGACTGTTTTCCGTGTACAGTGACATATTGGGAGAAGTTCAGTCCCTAGAGTCATTGTGCAGCAAAGTTTAATTTTTATTTGTCCACTCTGAGACATTTAGTTTGATTTTGTGTGAAAATGTAATATCCATAATGTTAGAATTGCCCAGTAGTCACCTGCAGCCCAGTCACCTGAACCCCTAGGCTTCTGCTGTCGTATGTATGTAGGTAGGTAGGTAGGTAGGTAGGTAGGTAGGTAGGTAGGTAGGTAGGTAGGTAGGTAGGTAGGTAGGTAGGTAGGTAGGTAGGTAGGTAGGTAGGTACGACAGTCAAATCAAGGTGCATGGAATGAAGGACAAAATATAGCTATTATGGAATTTCCATTTTCCTGCATGTAGGGGAAGGAAGGGTAAATGGAGCCTGCTCACCTGACCCACCCTGCTCCACACCCCTGGTGTAGATATAGACTAGGCTAGGGCACGGTGGGGTCCTCCTCCTCCCCTCACTCTCCACACTTTTTTGTTTCTGATAGTTCTGTACAGTCTCCAGTTTCCACCTTTTTTATACTGTATGTCACTTGTGGGAATACAAAGGAGAGAAATTTGAAACCTATGGCACAGTGGATCACGTATTTACTCATACGTAAATAAGCTCATTAACGGTAGCTACTTGCTAGTGTCAGCCTCAGAGGAATGACCTGTGAAAAGCCATGGCAGATGGCATGCATTAAACCAATAATTTAGCCCAACAAACTATTCACCCTACATTCGTCTCTATCTCTAGAGGGTTTATATTTGTGATATTTGTAACCTTTTAGGTTTAATTCATCGATCTGTCATGAGAAGTTAGTTTGTCCATGTTCTAAACAGCAAAGCCTAAAGGCAAAACAAAAACAAATGCATTACAAAAGTTAAATAAATAAAATGTAGGGTGAATCTATTATTGAAGTTGTGTTCCAAGGCTTGAATGATTATTTCCTACGTGTGCATTGTGTTGTGTAGCAGAGAGAAAGAGGTCGGAGCGAAAGGTTTTACTCTTTGCAAAATCCAAAACACGAAAATAACTTGGCAGACCGCCAAGTGAGGACATTTTGTATGTGGGCAAGAGTGTCGAATTTTAGTGAAAATAAATATTAATTGCTATTTTGATACATGAGTCTTATTTGATCGAGTAGAATTTTGGTAATGCTTAGGTTGTTAAAAGTGTACTGATACAAGTGTGATGCACGTGACATCCCGCCAACTTTGAGAAAAAATACTTTATCGGAGTTGAAATTCGAGATGGTCTATGCAGTATAGCATCTCACTCGCCATTGAGTACAGGTGTTGACGTCAACACCCCTCATTGAATATTTAAAAAAGATTAAAATAAAGTACACCAATCCCATTGTTAGGGTGGAGACGTAAGCATAGAACAAAATATATACGATCTCCTAAGCCTGTGTTTAACCTCAGACCTAATTGTTGGTGTTTATCCCCCCAAAATAAAATAAAAACCCATTAATTTCCCCTTAGCCATGGCTCGTTGGCTAAAGCCTATCTCATTTCCGTTTTTTAGGACTGGGTCATTCCACTTCAAAAAGCACAATAAATAGGATTGGGACACCCACCATCTCTGATTGTTTTGAAATCATTTCTGTAGTTAGAAACGGATAAGATTAGCATTCCTGCAACATTATTTTGTTGAAAGAAAAAGCTATATCTCAGACTGGCCAATAAAAATACAAGATTAAGACGGGCAAAATAACACAGACACTGGACAGAGGAAGATATAGCTTTTTCTTTGCAACTCTGCCTAGAAGGCCAGCATCCCGGAGTCACCTCTTCACTGTTGACGTTGAGACTGGTGTTTTGTGGGTACTATTTCATGAAGCTGCCAGTTGAGGACTTGTGAGGCGTCTGTTTCTCAAACTAGACACTAATGTACTTGTCACTTGTCCTCCCACTCCTCTTTCTATTTCTATGTACGACATCTTCAGTTTCTTGGCAATTTCTCGCATGGAATAGCCTTAATGTCTCAGAAATTACAAAATCACATTGGTTTCCTTACCCTGGAAGCAGCCTATGGACAAGGTATGACAGCAACCCATGCTTTGGTTTTATTTGCCACTGTTTCAAATGCTAACATTTTTGCGTTTTGTGGCACAAATCCAATGCAAGTAAATCGTGCATTCAGAAGCATTCATACCCTTCACTTATTCATTGATTACATTTCTATTTTCTCACATCTACACACAATATCCCATAATGACACTGAGAACATCTTTTTTGAAATATTTCCAAATTGATTGAAAAGGAAATACATAAATATCTAATTAACATAAATATTCACACCCCTGAGTCAATACTTTGTAGAAGCACCTTTGGCAGTGATTACAGCTGTCTTTCTGGAGATTTGCACATCTGTTTTGTAAAATATTTGCACATTTTTTTTATTGGTTGGTTGTTGATCATTGCTAGACAGGTCTTTTAAGCCGATTTAAGTAAAAACTGCCACTTTTGTCTTGGTAAGCAACTCCAGTGTATATTTGACCTGGTTATCGTCCTGCTGAAAGGTGAATTTGTCTCCCAGTGTCCTTAAGGACTATGCCAATGCTTAGATCTATTCTGTTCTCCCTAGTCCTTGCCGATGACAAACATGCCCATAACGTGATGCAGCCACTACCATGCTTGAAAATATGAAGTGGTACTCAGTGATGTGATGTGTTGTGCTGAATTTTCCCCGAACATAACACTTTGTATTTCCAAAGTGTATATAATAACTTCACTATGCTGAAAGTATACTATACTAAATGTATACTAATAGGTCCCCTTCTTTGTGAGGCATTGGAACACCTCCCTGGTCTTTGTAGTTTAAACTGTTTGAGATTCAATGCTCGACTGAGGGAGCTTACAGATAATTGTATTGGTGGGGTACAGAGATGAGGTAGTCATTCAAAAATACTGTTAAACACTTATTGTACACAGAGTCCATGCAACTTATTATGTGACTTAAGCACGTTTACTCCTCAACTTATGTAGGCTTGCCATAACGAAGGAGTTTAATACATATTGACTCAAGACATTTCAGCTATCATTTTTAATTAATTTGTAAACATTTCACATTTCATATACAAATCATAAAGTATGAAAACATGTATGCTGTTACTTATAGATGATTTGGATATGAAGTGTGAAAATGCTAATATATCTACCATTGACTTGCATTGGATTTGTCCCACAAATGCTAAAAGGTTTGTATTTAAAATCCAAAGCATGGTTTGCTGTTATCTTATCCATAGACTGTTTACAGTGTAAGTTAACAAATGTCATTTGGGTGAACTATCCCTTTAACGTTGAGGGGAAAGAGTCTTTAAAAAGTCACCTAATATCAAGAGCAAAACTTTTGACCGGTAGTGTATATAGTACCAGTCCAAATTGTTAGGACACACTTACTTATTCATGGGTTTTTCTTTATTTTCACTATTTTCTACATTGTATTATAATAGTGAAGACATCAACAATATGAAATAACACATGGAATCATGTAGTGTCCAAACGTTTGACTGGTACTGAATATAAACTTTTTTTTTTTGGTATACTATCCGAGCGGTTATTACGGTGACTGTGGTCATTTGCCTGGCCAATTACGTCATCCAAAATTCCGTGGCGAGTTAGTCTTTTGGTACTGTACATCAAAGTTGGGGGCAACTTTTGTGATGTGACATTTTGGTTGTCCTCAAATGTTTTTAGCCTACATTGTATTATTGCATTCAATAATAGTAGGCCTAATACAAGATCCACTCTAACAGGAGGAGGAGGAGGAGGAGGAGTGTAGTAGAGGGGAAGAGATGAAAGGAGGAGAGATGGAGGGATGAGGTGGGACCATGGGGGTGGGGGCTGCTGCCAATAGATTTTGCCCCAGTGTTGTTGGGGGGTTGGTGTGCTGGGCCTTCAGGAAACTCCCTGGTGTGACAGGAGCAATGGGGCCTAAGTCAGTATTAATTAAAGACAGTGGTTGGGCTGGAGTCCAGGCTAAATAATAACTGAGGTGTTTGTCTTCAAATGAGCCTTTTTTTCAATCTTTAAAAAAAAAATCCTCACCCTTATTTAATGCCAAACCAAATGTAAAAAATCCAAATATAGGTGTATTGTAGGTCTGTATATCAGCAATACAGTCATTACTAGTCAGCTCTCTGCTCAGGTCAAATGCGTATAACATGATGTGACTGTTGTTATTGACATGATTTTCCATGTTGTCTGACCTGATGTTTATAGTGAAGGAGAGCACTTCCGTCGGCTACTCAGTGCTTACCCAAACGTGCCGGAGTTCAGTGAGGCTATGTTAGCCACTACAAACGTGAAACATAGTAGCCCCCCCCCACCATGTCACTTGGCACGCATGAGCACACCCACACACACACACACCACCTCCCTACCCCAGGGGGCCTTATGTGTACAGTAGACATGGTCTCAACATCCCAAAGGTTTTTGGAAAATAACTTTTTTATCCACCCATGAATAGTGTACTTTCTGGGAACGGTTCACTTAATGATACTGCTATTCAATGGAGCACAGATGGCTGTAATAACTGTAATAACTGACTGTAATAACTGACTGTAATAACTGACTGTAATAACTGACTGTAATAACTGACTGTAATAAATGTAATAACTGGCTCCAGGATTCAATGAGTGACTTTCGTTTTGATATGAAGCCATAATTAATGTCACTTTGTTGTGACTCTTTATCTACGACTATGATTGACAGGAGGAGTTGATTTTCGATAGAAGAAGCATAAGCTGCAGTATTACTTAATTTAGTTTGACAGGATGCACTCAGAAACATTCCATTAGCAGTAGTTTTAGGCTACCACTAGGGGGCACAGACAAACTTACCCAGGTGAGAGAAACATACTGTGACAAGGAGAAAGAGAAAGCAATTTACTTTTTATTTTATTTTTATGGAATTTGGTCCAAATTACTGTGTTCAGTTGTGACACGGTAGTGTGTGCACTTGGAGAGAGAATCAGACAAATGCTGCAGCGGTCTTGTCTTTCTGTTTCGATTCCTACCAAATCTACACTTCAGACATGACATAGTAAGTTTATTTGGGTCGCCCTCTCCCCAAGCCACCCATCTGTCAGATCTGAGTTGAGCTGGGATGAGGAAGAGGGAGTAGAATCAGAAGATGCCCTCACCTCTCGGCCTTACCGACTAGTTGCCTATCATCTTCTGCACTGTACCGGTTCCAGCTCGATATCCCTGTTTGGTCTTCTTTCTCACTTTCCCTCTCTCCATCTCTGTTTTTCCTACCGGCATTAATACGACAACCTTATTGCTCCACCTCCCCAGAGTCCCCAGGCTTAGCTCTAGCCCTCTGTCCAGCCCTAGCCCTTCTCTCTCCCTCTGACCCTGACTGTCTGTTCTAAAGGCTCTACCTCGTATCACTCCTTCGTTCTCTCTCTCTCCATATGCTCTCGCCTTCATCCACCATCTCCTTCTTGACCCGACATTGTAGGATGTACTCATCCATGGTCTCCCAGACTTTGAGGAAAGACAGTAGGTTAGTAATGTAGTCTAGTCTACTCTTTCAATTAAATTTATTGTGGCAAAACAAAATCTAGTCTGCATATTCAAATACTTTTGTGAGTGTTATGAACAGAGTTGAACATTTGAGATTGCAACATCAAATGAGGTAATTTCTATCCTGTCTGGCTTAGATGTTCTTTGAGGTACACTACACTCAACAAAAATCTAAATGCAACATGTAAAGTGTTGGTCCCATGTTTGATGTGCTGAGTTAAAAGAGCATTTGTCAAGATGATCCATCCACCTGACAGGTGTGGCATATCAAGAAGCTGATTAAACAGCATGATCATTACACAGGTGCACCTTGTGCTGGGGACAATAAAAGGACACTCTAAAATGTGCAGTCCCATGCCGCACGGATCTATACACAATATCTGTATCTGTGACCAACCGATGCATATCTGTATTCCCAATCATGTGAAATCCATAGATTAGTGCCTGATTTTAATATATTTAAATATATTTCCTTATATGAATTGTAACTCAGTAAAATCTTTGAAATTGTTGCATGTTGCGTTTTGTGTTTTTTTCAGTTTAGTTTATTGTGGCAAAAAGCCACACGGCGTTGGGTTGTGCTTAAGAACATCCCTTAGCCATGGTATATTGGCCATATACCACACCTTTTCGAGCCTTTATTGCTTAGTTATACCATATAAGTATCATGGCATTAGCTTTCATAATCTTCAACTTGTTTTCTTTTAGAATATTTTTGACTAAAATGAGATTCTCTCCCCCCTATCTATCGTTCCTGCAGTGAGGATTCAACATCTTTATCTGCAGATAATCGCCAAAATGCAGTAGTAGCCGACCAGTATGCAAATTAGAGAGCCAAATGAATGGTGTTCTCACCGATGTGATTTGGTTCCTAAAGCAGTGGTGCCAAACTCATTCCACGGAGGGCAGAGTGTTTAAAAAAGAGTTGCTAGGCTATACTGACGAGTCACTAGCGGTCGCTGACAAGTCTCGACATAGGCTTCGAATCCTGGGAAAATACAAACAAGATCTTTGGTTTATTTGTCTTGATGTATTACCATGGGCATATAACTACGTTGTATGATTTATGAATAGCAAATGTACAGTATATAGGAGATGGCCTTTTATTAATTCAGTGTGACACCTTTTATAAACTATTCAACACTTGCTCTTTGGTCATAAATCAAAGCACAGTAGCTTAAATAGCCTATGCACCCTGACTCCGTGGCTGGTAGCAGGCCTATGATACACGCAAAAGAAAATAATGGATTTAGCCATAAAACAATAATTAAGTGGATGTCAACTCAATGTTACGACTTACATTACATGGGATGTGTACATTAACCCACAGGGGATGATGGGAAGCAGCCAACCAGAGTACACAAAAACAACACCTGCACCAAGAGGTAGGGCAGACAGCATACCACTCATACCACTGGTTCTCAATTGATTGAGGTCTGGGATTTGACTAGGCTATTCTAAGACATTTAAATGTTTCCCCTTAAACCACTCGAGTGTTGCTTTAGCAGTATGCTTAGGGATATTGTCCTGCTGGAAGGTGAACCTCCGTCCCAGTCTCAAATCTCTGGAAGACTGTACCGCCATCCTTAAATTCTGACCAGTTTCCCAGTCACTGCCCCAGCATGATGCTGCCACCACCATGCTTCACTGTGGGGATGGTCTTCTTGGGGTGATGAGAGGTGTTGAGTTTGCGCCAGACATAGCGTTTTCCTTGATGGCCAAAAAGCTCAATTTTAGTCTCATCTGACCAGAGTACCTTCTTCCTTATATTTGGGGAGTCTCCCACATGCCTTTTGGCGAACACCAAACGTGTTTGCTTATTTTTTTCTTCAAGCAATGGCTTTTTTCTGGGCACTCTTCCATAAAGTCCAGCTCTGTGGAGTGTACGGCTTAAAGTGGTCCTATGGACAGATACTCCAATCTCTGCTGTGGAGCTTTGCAGCTCCTTCAGGGTTCTTTGGTCTCTTTGTTGCCAGTCTGATTAATGCCCTCCTTGCCTGGTCTGTGGGTTTTGGTGGGCGGCCCTCTCTTGGCAGGTTTGTTGTGGTGCCATATTCTTTCCATTTTTTAATAATGGATTTAATGGGATGTTAAACGTTTCTGATATTTTTTTTATAACTCATCCCTGATCTGTACTTCTCCACAACCTTTGTCCCTGACCTGTTTGGAGAGCTCCTTGGTCTTCATGGTGCCACTTGCTTGGTGGTGCCCCTTGCTTAGTGGTGTTGCAGACTCAGAACAGGTGTGTGTGTATATGTATGTGTATGTGTATATATATATATATATATATATATATATATATATATATATATATATATATATATATATATATATATATATATATATATATATATATATATATATATATATATATATATATATATACTGAGATCATGTGACAGATCAAGTTTTTTTTCTTTAATTTCACTTCACCAATTTGGACTATTTTGTGTTTGTCCATTACATGAAATCCAAATAAAAATACATTTAAATGACAGGTTGTAATGCAACAAAATAGGAAAAACGCCAAGGGGGATGAATACTATTGCAAGGCATTGTATGATTTGAAACTGTTATATATAATTTGTTAGATATTACTGCACTGTCGGAGCTAGAAGCACAAGCATTTCGCTACACCCGCAATAACATCTGCTAACCACGTGTATGTGACCAATACAATTAGATTTTATTTGACTGACAAACCAGCAGTGTCTCTGTGGCTCGCTTTGCGATAGACAGACAGGCGCCTGTCCTATAGATCATTAGAAGATGCCTATTGTTCATTCTAGCGGGAGAAGGCTATACATACTTTTCTGACTAGCGAATTGAAACTTAATTAAAATAAGTTAATTAATCAAGTGGAAAAGTAGCCGGCTGACAATGAGTCGATTATCGGCTATTTAGGAAAACACTGCTGTTCTCTCCGTCTAGCCACTAGCATATTCTGAAGACATTGACATTCATTTATTTGTATGCTGTTGTTTTACTTGTCCCGAACATTTGACTTCATAAGTTGACACAGACTGTGACTAGTTTTGGGTAGGAGCATACATGCAAATTATTGCTGCACGTAAATGGTATAATTGCATTTTTTTAACAGTTCTCTCACCTGTTGATAATGTATTCATGACAGACTGGGTTACATAAGTGCACTCAGATTGAACTCTGTGTGTGTGTGTGTGTGTGTGTGTGTGAGAGAGAGAGAGAGAGAGAGAGCGAGATCCCACCTTGCCAGTCTTAATACATGCAGGTGAACACGGTGTCAGATGGCCTGCATTCTGCTGCCTCTTAGACAGGCCTGGCCCGTTACTGCCCTAGTGCCTCCCGAAGGATACCACTTTCAGTCAGGTGTGTGTGTGGCTGTGTGTGGCTGTGTGTGGCTGTGTGTGGCTGTGTGTGGCTGTGTGTGTGTTAGATAAGACAGGAATGTGTCCACATGTTTTAGAAGGGAAATGTTTGAGCTTGTCTGGCTCTCAGCCAGTGAACTGGTGGAGTGGGGCCTGATCTGAAACACTGCTGCTAATTGTCCACAGATTCATGACCAACATGCATTGATATTTAAGACTTGCAGTGTTGTTTTGTGCATTTGTGTGCAGTGTATCAGAGTGTTTGTCTGTGTGTGTATTTGAGAATCTTTCTGTGCTTGTTGTGTGTGTCTCAGTGTGTGTGTGTGTGTGTGTGTGTGTGTGTGTGTGTGTGTGTGTCTCAGTATGTGTGTGTGTGTGTGTGTGTGTGTGTGTCTCAGTATGTGTGTGTGGGGCGGTGGATTATTGAGCTGGCAGCAGAATGTTGAGGGCTTAACTATCCCAGTGCATGCTGGTCTCTCTGTCTCCCCATTGGCCAATAAGCTCCTTAAAAACAAACGCTAATCAATCTTTCTCTCTCTCTCTCTCTCTCTCTCTCTCTCTCTCTCTCTCTCTCAGCTCTCTCTCAGCTCTCTCTCTCAAAGCTCTCTCTCTCTCTCAAAGCTCTCTCTCAAGCTCTCTCTCTCTCTCTCGCTCAAAGCTCTCTCTCTCTCTCTCTCTCAAAGCTCGCTCTCTCTCTCTCTCTCTCTCTCTCTCAGCTCTCTCTCTCTCTAGCTAAGCTCTCAGCAAGCTCTCTCTCTCTCTCTCCTCAAGCTCTCTCTCTCTCTCTCTCTCTCGTCTCGTCTCTTCAAGCTCTCTCTCTCAGCTCTCGCTCAGCCTCTCCTCCTCTCTCTCTCTCTCCTCTCTCTCCTCTCTCTTCTCTCTCTCTCTCTCTCTCTCTCAAGCTCTCTCTCTCTCTCTCTCTCTCTCTCTCTCTCTCTCTCTCTCTCTCTCTCTCTCTCTCTCTCTCTCTCTCTCAAAGCTCTCTCTCTCTCAAAGCTCTCTCTCTCTCAAAGCTCTCTCTCTCTCTCAAAGCTCTCTCTCTCAAAGCTCTCTCTCTCTCTCTCTCTCTCTCTCTCTCTCTCTCTCAAAGCTCTCTCTCTCTCTCTCTCTCAAAGCTCTCTCTCTCTCTCTCTCTCTCTCAAAGCTCTATCTCTCAAAGCTCTCTCTCTCTCTCTCAAAGCTCTCTCACTCAAAGCTCTCTCTCTCTCTCAAAGCTCTCTCTCTCAAAGCTCTCTCTCTCTCTCTCTCTCTCTCTCTCAAAGCTCTATCTCTCAAATCTCTCTCTCTCTCTCTCTCTCTCTCTCAAAGCTCTATCTCTCAAAGCTCTATCTCTCTCTCTCTCTCTCAAAGCTCTATCTCTCTCTCTCTCAAAGCTCTCTCTCTCTCGACGCGATCTCTATTGGGAATTGACAGCACCCTTTTTGACTCTAGAATGAAAACTGGAAGTTTCATTCAAAAACATTAAAGAATCTACATTTTTCTGAACATGTTCCATGAAAGTTAAGTCCTGGAATCATCAAAACAGTCAGCTTATTACAGTGACCCTTTTTTGTGGGATACACATAAGGCAGTTCTAGGTCTTTTGGTTAAACTATCCCCAATTCAATGGAATTGCAACCCTCTGCATACACAGTGCATTCTTCCATCACATATACAGCTGATTCTCAACATCTTGCATACTAATGAGATGCTATTGAGCCCACACTACTACACTGCCTGAGCCAAGGACTACATGCTTTCTGGTAAGTTTTGATTACATTACTGGGTGGGGTGAATATATTTTATGACTTTTTTGTTAACTAGCAAATAGTAGCCTACAGCAAAGTGTGTTTAAATAATTTTTTACTTGTTAACAATTTCTGCTAGTAAGTTTGTTCTACCATGTGGGGTTTAGCTTGCTTGAGCCTGCTAACTGAGTGTTAATTCACCTGTTTCCATACATGTTTCATTTTAAAACATTTATCTTACAAAGCAGTTGTTTAATCTAACTGCTGAACTATTTATCTGTACATGGAATTGTATATATATTTTTTAACTAATTTATTTCTAATCTTTACAGGAAAATGCCACGGGCATCATCACTATCTGATGTGTGGAGACATTTCACTGCAGCTAATGTAGAAGGAAAAGCTGTGTACATTTGCCAATAATGTGCCAAATCATATGTAAAGAATGCAACAAAGGTGCAGAATCATCTGGCCAAGTGCATAAAGTTCCCTCAGCGCTCACAACAAGCAACCTCTGACAAAAGTCCCTCTACTTCTATTCGAGGTGAAAATGATGAGTCAGACACCTTATCGATAGCAACAGCTCATGATCCTCCTGGAATCAGACGTTTGTTTGACTCAATGGAGGACCATACTCAGAGAAATGCTGATGAATGTCTTGCTCGAGCTGTGTATGCAACTGAATTAATACTTGGTGGAAGCAGCTTTTGCAGCAATTACAGCTGTATATCATTTTGAATAAGATTCTAGGAACTCTGAAAACTTCTTATGGCAACATACAATGAGTACAAAACATGCTCTTTTCATAAAATAGACTGACCAGGTGAAAGCTATGATCCTGTAAGGTTCCAAATAACAGGGTGAAACGGACAACTATTAAGGCTCAAACCAAGTTTATTCACTCAATGGGTCAGACAGCTGCATAGACAAAAACATATTCACACCAGCACTGGTATTCAACCCTTCCTATGCGGAGTCTCCTCCTCACGCATATGGTCAGCCAATACATCTCTGTTGCTAGGCAGAAATTTAGTGATGACTGTTATTTGTCACTTCATCTGACCTGACCTCAGCCCGAATTCCTTAATCCTCCCTACCTCCGAGCTGTTCTGTTGACTCATACAAGTCTGTGGCCACTCTCCTTCCCACAGGATGCCTGATGTCTAACAATAACATGTTCTGACAGTATTTACACATGCTGCCTTCCCCTCTCTCCCTCTGTGACATGATTAAGGATGTTTGAAGATTATAGGTCAAAACCCATCAATCCCTTATTGATGTCACTTGTTAAATCCACTTCAATCAGTGTAGATGAAGGGTTAAATAAGGATTTTTTTGACAATTGAGACGTTGATTGTGTACAGTATGTGTGCCATTCAGAGACAAAAGGTGCATATCATAGTTTTTTTAGAATCTTATTCAAATGTATTTGCAGCTGTAATTGCTGCCAAAGCTGCTTCCACCAAGTATTAACTCTGGGTTATAAAGACATGCACAATCAATACATCTTTTTTTATTATTACTTTAGAACATTTTCTATTCTTTTTTTAATTTTTTATATACTTTGCAAATGTGGAGCAAGTTGTAGCAATCAGTAGAAAAACGTATATTAATAATAAAACATAGACTCTTAGCTTTCATTTAACACCCAATTTGATGTGCTCCTATTAGGGCTGTCCCCGCCCCCAAAAAATCTTGGTCGTTAATTTTAAAATGTGTATTTTTCCATGAACTTTGGGGGTCTGGTCGTTGTCAACCATAAAAGGTTTCAAGTACAAAATGTAAAAACGGTCTTTGTTTGCTTGCTGTTAGAGGTGAAGAAAACATTACTATGAGAAGCTCCACAGCTTCCACATTTGTGGTGGTGCTTTAAGCCAATCAGAAATACTATATCAGATCCCCAAACTTACGCAAAGGCTAGGTAGCCTATAGGCGTACTTCTATGTGTAATCAGGTGTGTGTCCTTACTAGGGTTGCACATTTTGGGGAATATTCAGAGGGAGACTTTCTGTGGGATTTCACGTAAATGTATGGCAATGTAGTTTTTTTTTACATTAGATATATTTACCATATCATATGGAGACAAACATAAACCTTTTACCTTAGAGAGAGAGAGTTGTTTTATACCTTTGTGGGTGGAACAGGGCGTTTCTGTAGTTTCTGACCTTCTTATCTGAATTCCCTGAGCGTAGCTAGGCTTGGAAAGGCAGAATTACGATGATCTTGTTTAAACAACTAAAATCTAATTTTTATCGTCACAAAAACATTCTCTTTAATCTGGATATACAAAACGTACAGGTTGTAAACATCTACACAGCATGAATACAATGTTTTCGTCATCACTACTTTTAATGACATCACAGATTCGACATTCATATTCATATGCCAAAAGTCCTCATTTTCTCCATTTCAGATAAAAGTAACCATGTTCCAATGTCTTGTTTCATAGGCATAAAGTTTTAGTCTTAAGTGAAATTCTAACAAAGAGTCATAAACTTTGGGGGTCTGGCCATCTACAGAGTCTGAACATCAGACAGGATGGCATTGTCTCCCTCAATCCATGCAATGGCTACTGCTATAGGTTTCAGGCTGCTTACCACTCTCTCACAAAATACATAATCCAGGAGGATCCTCTTGATGGGGCTGTCCATATTCAGACCACTTGACTTTTTTCACACTTTGTTACGTTATAGCCTTATTCTAAAATGTATTAAATAAATGTTTTTCCTCATCAATCTACACACAATACCCCATAATGATAGTGAAAACAGGTTTGTAGAGAATGTTGCACATTTATTAAAAATAAAAAAACATACCTTATTTACATAATTATTCAGACTCTTCAAAATTAAGCTCAGGTGCATCCTGTTTCCATTGATCATCCTCAAGATATTTGGAGTCTACATCAGGACGTGAGGTTGAAGGAATTGCCCATAGAGCTCCGAGACAGGATTGTGTCGAGACACAGATCTGGGGAAGTGTACCAAAAGATGTATGTAGCATTGAAGGTCCCCAAGAACACAATCAGGCCTTTATGGTAAAGTGGCCAGACGGAAGCCACTCCTCAGTAAAAGACACATGACAGCCAGCTTGGAGTTTGCCAAAAGGCACTTAAAGGACTCTCTGGTCTGATGAAACCAAGATTAAACTATTTGACCTGAATGCCAAGCACCACGTCTGGAGGAAACCTACGGTGAAGCATGGTGGTGGCAGCATGATGCTGTGGGGATGTTTTTCAGCGGAAGGGACTGGGAGACCAGTAAGGATTGAGGGAAAGATGAACGTAAAAAGTACAGAGATCCTGGATGAAGACCTGCTCCATAGCGCTCAGGAGCTCAGACTGGGGTGAAGGTTCACCTTCCAACAGGACCATCACCCTAAGCACACAGCCAAGACAACTCAGGAGTGGCTTCGGACTTTAACCCTTTTGAACATCTCTGGAGAGACTTAAAAATAGCTGTGCAGCGACGGTCCTTATCCAACCTGACAGAGCTTGAGAGGATCTGCAGAGAATAATGTGAGAAACTCCTCCAAATACAGGTGTGCCAAGTTTGTAGCGTCATACCCAAGAAGACTCAAGGCTGTAATCGCTGCCAAAGGTGCTTCAACAAAGTACTGAGTAAAGGCTCTGAATACTGATGTAAATGTGATATTTCGATTTTTGATTAATTTGTGCAAAAAAATCTAAAAACCTGTTGTTGCTTTGTCATTATGGGGTTTGTTTGTAGATGAATGATGAAAAAACAACAACAATTTAATACATTTTATAATAAGGCTGTAAAGTAACAAACTGTGGAAAAAGTAAAGGTGTCTGAATACTTTCCGAATGCTCTGTATATTTGCTGCTCCTCTACAAAAAAAATCTTGGTTGACCAACAGCCTATGACCAAACAGTCAATCAGTTGACTAATTGGGGTCAGCCCTAGCTCTTATGAACTTCACATGTTAGAGCTCATGGGGGATTCTACATAGAAATGCCCATAGTCCAACCACAGACAAGGGCAAACCTGTGGGACATAGTCATGCAGGAAATAGTGCTGGAAGAATGGCATCACACAATGACCAGAGATCACAGTCCAGTAAGCTTCTACTGTACCTGTCCAACCATGCGTGTACACACACACACACACACACACACACACACACACTGCCCCTATTCTGACTGTGAGAAACAGAGACAGGAAATGTTTCGGAGAGACAACACTGCGAGGTGTATTGACCACCTCGCAGCCCTCGCTGTCAGTCTATTGAACCAGGCCGAAATATATTAGCATGAAATAAATGAGTCTCACCACGTCAGACCCTGCTACCTACGGCCAAAGGTTTTACTGTCCCAGATGTAGACTCCATCTGCCACCCTCTTATTTGTATTTCTTGTTAACTCTTGAATAGATATCTAGTGGAGTGGACAACTAATGATATACCGAAACATTTTGTGTAGTAGCAAACAATGCAGTCATGATTATTTGCTGAGTGTCTGATGTTAACTGGAGGCTACTTTCCTTGTCACAGACGAAGGCATACAGGCCTGTTATTGCCCAACTTTAATATGCAGTTTTATGAAGGTGAGCCCATAAGCAGCTTCCATAATGGTTCCTTTCACCTAAGCTGACCAGCATTACCAAGAGAAAAGAAAAGAGGCCAGTGGCTTGGAGAATGGACCTAGGCCTTGGGCTGTTGGCTAATGGAGGCTATCAACTTCTACATTTTATGTCAGCCACCTTTTGTCATACGTGGGGGGCATTATTGACGTTTGACCTGTGTTTTGTATTTCCTACCTATTCTTTGCCACTAATCAATCACAATCCAATAATCAGAAGGGATGAAAGGGCCCCTGTGTAGGAAGGGAAGGGTCCTGGGATAGGCCTTGGGCTAACTAGGGAGGTGTTGTTGACCTGTGGAGTGTAACAGTGTTACCTGGATCTTCATTGGATTCAGGCCTGTTTGTCAGCATTTTAATTTATGCAAAGCGCATCACTATTGATTCGCAGGAGTTCCAGCAGTAGCATGCAAATTAGTGTGTGTGTGTGTTTGTGCGTTTCAGGGGGGTTTAATATAATATGGGCAGGTTTAATAAGTACATGTCAAACAAATTCCTCTCCCTCCTCTGCGTGCCAGCCTGAATGTAAATGATGTGTGTGTCTGCCCGAGGTGAGCATGCTTCAACTGTAAATTAAGCCTGGGCATCCATTAAAATGGGCGACACACTCCCTTGTTAAGATTATTTTCTTCTAACTATGGAGAAATTAAAAGGGAGTGTTATCCAAGAACACAGAGGCCCTTACAGAATCATAATTGGCGATGAAAAACAAAACTTTGTTTTATTATTTTTGTCTCGACCTACTTGGATATCAGCGGCCTTTAGAAACCATGGCACTCTGACCAATAAGGCTTTTCAGAACGAGTAGAATTATTTTTGTTGTTGTCTGCATGTCAGTTGCCATAGAGGTTAAATGGTAATTGTGTTTAGGGACACAGAGAGACATGAGATCAGACACAGGACGGAGCCATCAGATCAAAAATGTGAGCCGCGGGAACGGAACCCGGAGCAGTCAGAGTTGTTTGGGTTCTGGTTGTTGGTGAGAACCGGTGCCACTGCCTCAGTCCCCCTTTGCCCTTGCCAAGACTCTTGCCAGGGAGGGAGATGGGGAGGGTTGGGAGGGAGGCTAGAGAGGCTGGAGAGAGTGTTGGACTGATTTAGTCCACTCCCTCCGGTTTAGCTCAGGCCCAGCCGACAGACGGACAGTCTGTCCTTGTGGGTTTAAGCTATTCAATCCGGGGGGAGACACTACTTCTTGTGTAGATTTTTTTTATTCTTTCACCATGTCACTCGGCTGTAAGGTACAATTGTCCTCCCAACTCTCTCCCTTCTTTATCCCTGCTCCCTCCGCTGCGACGAGTTGTGTCATCCCCTCGCGGTCAGCACTTTTGTTTGCCTTTTGTCTTTTGGACCATACTTCAGAAGTCCATCTCTCTCTCTCTCTAGCTCTTTTATCTCCCTCTCCGCCTTTCATGCATAGGGGAACAGTTGTGGGCCTGTTGTGGGGCTGTTCCAGTGGATTTCCACCAGTGGGGTGTCCTTTCATTAGTTTTAATTTGTGACAATGGGGGCTCCCAAGGCCTGAATGGATGTCGCAGAGTGCACGCTCTCTCACTCTCAGAGAGAGGGCTTTATTTTGTTTTTCTGGAGTCAATAAAAATACTAACTTGAATAGAGTACTCCTCCCCCTGACACTTTTCTCCGCATCCAACAACTTGTTTTTGGCCAATTTTGTATATTTTACCCTCAATTATCTATAGATTATAGAACACTAAAAATCGAAATATCGGTATCTTTTAATTCTAAGAAAATAAATGCAAGAAATACATGCATGTAATATAATATATAAAGCAACCTACTTTAGATAAATGGTAGCCTATTGGTCCACATTTGTGACTCGTTTCATGAAACTAGGCATATGTCGCGCGTCACTACTTCACAGGAGAGCCATTTGAACGTAAACGTATTTTTATCAAAATGTGTCTTTTTGGCAGAAATGCCTTCTGGAACATGTGAACTTTCATGTGCCTTAACAAACTTGTATGCCATCTGTATATACAAATGCAATTGTTAAATTATGAGCTCAGTTGGTTTAGCCACAGAAAAACACAGCAACCTTCCTGCTAGCCATGATTGGCTGAGATAATGATTGGGCTTGACATACGGAGAGAGGAGTTTGGATTGGTCTAGCACGCCTCTGTCTAACATGAGTTGGTCAGTATGTGTAGGTAATCCTTACTAACAAGGCTTTTTTGAAAGATCTCACGTAGTAGAAATGTATAAGTGTTGCTCCACTTTCTGGAGGACCGAGTTTTGGAAATCAGTAGAATTAGAGTATGATAGCTGAAGAGATGGAGAAAAGGCTGGCGTTTGATTGCAGATATTCAGACATAGTCGAAAAGAGAACACACAGAAGGCTGTTGTATAACATAGCTGTCTACGGATTACATCTTCAAACTAAGGGCAACCAACGCATCCGTGACAGAGAGGGAGAAGTGGCCATCCATGTATATGGGTAAAATAATCTAGCTAGCGACATTTCCAGATTTTACACGTCACAAATTTTGTCAGAAAGTTGTTTTCAAGTTAGTGTACTGTTAGCTAGCTAGCTAACGTTACGTGTATGATCTGTGTAGTAATATTATTTGTATCTCAGAGCCATTTGCATTGCTAGTTAAAGCCTGTTAGCTAGCTAACATTGAACCTGGTTGGTTAGCTACCTTCAGACTCATGCAGGGTAACGTTATGAGTTGGGATTATGGTTCATTGTTTAGCTAGCTAGCTACATGTCTTAACAAAAGACTCCACTATGCAAGTAACTATTTCAATAGAATGTTAATGAGATCACTGTGACAACTGTCGATAGACGTAGCTGGTACATTTTCCTAAGTCCTTCTTTGTGGCACCTGACCACACGACTGAACAGTAGTCCAGGTGCGACAAAACTAGAGCCTGTAGGACCTGCCTTTTTGTTAGTGCTGGTAAAAAGGCAGAGCAACACTTTATTATGGACAGACTTCTCCCCATCTTAGCTACTGTTGTATCAATATGTTTAGACCATGACAGTTTACAATCAAGAGTTACTCCAAGCAGTTTAGTCACCTCAACTTGCTCAATTTACACATTATTTATTATAAGATGTAGTTGATGTTTAGGGTTTAGTGAATGAGTTGTCCCAAATACAGTGCTTTTAGTTTTTTAAATATTTCCTTGCCACCCATTTTGAAACGAACTGCAGCTCTTTGTTAAGTGTTGCAGTCATTTCAGTTGCTGTAGTAGCTGCCGTGTAAAGTGTTGAGTCGTCCGCATACATATACAGACTGGCTTTGTGTTGCTGGAAAGTCATGCCTAAATTTGCTAATCTTGCCAATGAAAAAAATCATTAAAGTAGTTGCCAATATCAGAGAGTTGTGTGATTAATGAGCCATCTGATTCAATGCCTTTTTGCCCAAAATGTCATTTAACCTCTACTGGATCTGTGTCCCGAAATAATGTACTTACATTCAGTAATCTTGCTCTGATTTGTTATCCTGAGGGTCCCAGAGATAACATGTAGCTTTGTTTTTTTTTGATAAAATCCATTTTTATATCCTAACACGATCCATGTTGTATACAGCTTTTCACCTGAATCCCTATACCCCAGCTGAGCGCCGTCACCAGGCACGAGGTGGGAAGGATGGTCTTGGGCTCCCGGGTAGTCCCCATGGGGCTGTAGTGGTGAGACAGGGCATCCGGCGAGGGAAAAATTAGGAGAGGGAAAAATTGAACCGGGTAAACAGCAGGGCCCACCTCGCTTGCCTGGAGTTACTCCAGGTTTTTGTGATCCAAACAAACAATGAACAGATGTTCTGCCCCTTCCAGCAACAAAACATTCAACGCAATATAAACGCTACACCTTGTTTCACCCAGTCAAGTTAGTTTTTTTCTGTAGAAGGCAACCAAACAATTTTAATGACTCTGCATAAATGTATTGGCTACAAAAATCCCACCAAGGATTAACATGATTACACATCAATGAGAAGGGCAGTGTTCACTTGATTGACTGTATCTTGGTCCAATGACCACCTATTGTTTTGAAACATAGCTAGCTAGATAGCCAATTAAGCTGGGCTTTACATGATGTTCCTTCGTCTGAGGAAAAGCCTGTGTTCAGAACGCGCGCAACGTGGTTCAGTGTCCATTGTAATTCTAAAGGATGAAGAGGTGCTTCACGTTACGCACAGAACAATTTAGTTCTACAAAGTGTTCAGCAATTTTAGTAAGTACAACAATGGCTTCTAACACTGGATAAGCTAAAAATACGCCTTCTGGAGTGGCCTAGTCAGAGTCCTGACCTCAACCCGATTTGAGATGCTGTGGCATGACCTCGAGAGAGTGGTTCACACCAGATATCCCAAGAAAATTGCTGAACTGAAACAGTTTTGTAAAGAGGAATGGTCCAAAATTCCTCCTGACCGTTGTGCAGGTCTGATCCACAACTACAGAAAACGTTTGGTTGAGGTTATTGCTGCCAAAGGAGGGTCAACCAGTTATTAAATCCACGGGTTCACATACTTTTACATGGTGTGTTCAATACAGAGTGAAAACATATAATTGTTTGTGGGTTTTAAGCAGTTTGTCTAGTGTTGTGACTTAGATGAAGATTAAATCTTATGACCAATTTATGCAGAAATCCAGGTAATTCCAAAGGGTTCACATACTTTAACTTGCCACTGTGTGTGTGTGTGTGTGTGTGTGTGTGTACTCTCTCATATATATCTATATAGCCTGTGTATTTTATGTTGACTGAAATGCTATGGCTGTGGTTTCAGAGTGCCTTATTCACTATTCGTACACATATTTCATTACAATGATTGTGTTCCTCTATATAATATATGTTTATAGATATGTGTTGTTCATTTGATGTATTGATGCAGGGCTCATCTGTAAAAGTGTTGATACAGGGCTCAATAAAATAAGTTGTTGCCAATGAATTTTGGGAACGAAAACAGTCAAGTCGTCCATCCCCCACCCCCACACGGCCTTGAAGAGGCCAGCCAAGAAGCGGAGGATGATGCACCGCAGGGAGGCGTCGTTGTACTCTGCCACAAGAAATCTTCCATCACCTGCACTACTTGTGCTGTTACTCTCTGCTTCACATCAGAAAGAGACTACTATGGGACTTGGCATCAGCGGCACAATTTTGTGTAGAGGACTGTGGGTGTTCTAAGTACTGTAATTGTAAATAGTGTGTAAATAATGTTAGAGGTCTTAGTCTTTAGATGCTTTTTCGCAAACTCCAAGTGGGTTGTCATGTGCCTTTTACTCAGGAGTGGCTTCTGTCTGGCCACTCTACCATAAAGGCCTGATTGGTGGAGTGCTGAAGAGATTGTTGTCATTCTGGAAGGATCTCACACCTCCACAGAGGTTAATCTGGAGCTCTGTCAGAGTAACCATCGGGTCCTTGGTCACCTCCGTGACCAAGGCCCTTCTCCCCCGATTGCTCAGTTTGGCCGGGCGGCCAGCTCTAGGAAGAGTCTAGGTGGTTCCAAACTTCTTCCATTTTTGAATGATGGAGGCCACTGTGTTCTTTTGGTACCCTTCCCCAGGTCTGTGCCTCAACACAATTCTGTCTCAGAGCTCTACGGACAATTCCTTTGACCTTATGGCTTGGTTTTTGCACTGTCAACTGTGGGACCTTATATAGACAGATGTGTGCCTTTCCAAATCATGTTCAGTCAATTGAATTGAATTGACCACAGGTGGACTCCAATCAAGTTGTAGAAGCATCTCAGGGATGATCAATGGAAACAGGATGCACCTGAGCTCAATTTCGAGTCTCACAACAAAAGGTATGTATACTTATGCGTATAAGGTATTTCTGTTTTTTATTTTTAATACATTTGCAAAAATGTCTAAAAACCTGTTTTTGCTTTCTCATTATGGTGTATTGTGTGTAGATTGAGGATTTTGAGCGGTGCGGTGGTTGGGTCCTCCGTGGGTCCAGTCTGGATGTCTCTGATTTGGCCTGGGTTCTCCTCTCCTTCAGACCTCTCCAACTTGACCCCAGGCCCTGCAGCCTTTGCATCTACGTACTCTATTACAATAACATGCTGGGTTGAGGTTCCACTCCCCTCATCAACAGTGATTGGTTGGTCACCTCTCCATGTATCTCGTCCCGCTGGCTTCACAAAGCTCCTGTAGCCTCCAGTGAGATGTCCTTCACTGTAAACTGTTTAAAGCATGTTTAACACAGTTGCAGCCAACAGTATTTTTCAGTTAAAATACCTTCCTTCTAATTAGCCCAGGTGGTCGCCTCGGGTCTTCCATCTGTCTTTTGTAAAAAAGCGCTGTATTCTGGATGTTGAAAATACATATTTTCAGGACGTTGAAATCAGGTTCATTTTCTGTTCTGAATGAAAGTTTAAAATACGTAATTTATAGATGTCCGTGTTTGGGCCAAATCAAGGCTGAACCAAACCTAGACGTCTATGATTTTGTATCTATGGATACAAACTAGAATCTACTGATCGTGACAATTTAGCCCACGGGGTGAAACTCTCGGACAGCAGCTGTGAGTAGCCTGATTGTCCGTTTTACTTTGACCTGTCCTGTTTTTAGGATATGTTGTTTGTTAACATGTCAGCAAAACTTTTAGGTTAGGCTATTTGATCGGAGAAACCTGCATGATGTTAAGTGTCTCATTTAAATTGTCATACATTTTTATCTCCAGCCTGTAGGCTACAGAAAAGGCCACATACTCTTTCTACCATACACTATATCTGCTGCTACATGATTTATGTTGGATGATGTTTTTGACGTAACGTTGTTGAAGCGTGGCAGTGACGTCTCTCCAACAACACCCAAGAGAGGCGCGCTGGGAATGGACAAGAAAAATATTTTGCACCACTGCCTTTGACAAAGTGGGTACTGCTTATCACAGGGCGTTATCAGCGCTCACGTAAAAAGCCCATATGCTACTGGTTGACAGAAATCGTTTTTTGGGCTGGATTATGTGAGGTTTTATGAGTTGTTGGAGGTGCATCTTGGTCAGTTTAGCTCAGAAAATGCCGCCCTAATGAGTGGGCCGGCCTTGAGTGCAACACATCACTGAGCTAGACCTTGCTCTCATATTATTAGAACAAGAGGAGAATAAGAAAAATAGCTGTTAGATTCTCCTCCATCCGCCGTGTCTTCATAACTGAGGCTCGCTAAAAACACACACAGAAACAGCTTCAAGCTGAGCCAGGGGTCGTCTTATGGAAGAAGATAAATATTGATTGCTTTTGACTGTTTTATTTCACACCCCTTCCGTGGCCTTCCGTGGCCTTCTTGGGCACCGCCGTCTTGTTTACACTTCTCACTCGCTTTCTCTTTTTATTCGTCTTTATTTATTCCTTCCAAATGTTATCGTAAATGTTCTTTGCATATTAAAGAGCTCCTGATTTATAATGGTGTAAAACACAGATCTTTAATTTTATGAGTTTTTAGACACTGCATCTTGCTGGATTGAGAAGGGGCGCTGCAGTTAAGGTTTATATTATATATATATATATATATATTGTTCTGGCTGAGCAATATGAAGTAGAATGGAGTGAATTGAAAATGTATCAATAATGCTTGGTGTTTACCTTTCGTTCCATTCCAGGCCATTACAATGAGCCTTTCCTCTGAATTAAGAAGACCCCAATTAATCGTTATTCATAAAGTATTTAAGAGCCCATAGAATTATAATTTGAATAATTTGTATCCTATGCTGGAGCTTTTGTGTGTTAGGTCTAGCTTGTAAGATATGGATATTTAGTCATTGGTTTGACCCAGTTTACTAGTTTGTCAGAGAGCAGGATTGATAGGTAGATGTCTGTATTGTAGAGTAGGCTTCTCGGCTAGATCAAGGATGGATGGATGGATGGTCAAGCTAAAGGCAGCTTGTTTGTCATTTTATTTTAACCTATAGGATTCATCCAATACAACTTTAGTGTCCATAGTTACAGAGAACAACGGAAATGTCTTCTGCTGTCTTAATCTGAATCCCTCCACACACAGTTGCGAGGAGCACAGGGTCAGTCTGCAGTGTTAGCGCCTCAGGATGGAGAGTTGTGGGAGATGAGGGCCATGCTCAAGGGCCCAACGGTATGGGGTTCTTGTTAGGATATGAACTCGCAGCCCTCTATTTGCCAGATCAATTACCCCCTTTTTTTCCAGTGCCCAGCCCGGGATTCGAACAGGCAACCTTAGCTGCTGGGCTACCTACCTGCCTACCAAAATTCAATAAATATCGTACCCAACATCGGATTTGGACCAAAGTCCTTCCTGATAATGATTAAGACATGAGGAATCCCACGCAAATCCCATCCCAACAGCCAGTATAAAATATCAGTTCTCTGTCTGACAAATAGTGAGAGTACTGTTTCTTTATACTTTGTAATGTGTATCCCCAGTTAATCTGGTGATGGTTTTTTCCGCTGTCCAGAGAAATTAGTAATTGAAGTTGTTTGCTTTATTTCCCCGTTATACAGTGTGATTCACCTACTGGATGGAGCTGTTCCTGCTATACTGACTCACCCTTTTATCCAGTTTGCTTGTCTCTTGTGTTTTAATGAATGGATTTGCAACTTTGTGGAATTATCCTGTTGGCAAAGTTGTAGCTCAAGCGGTAGTCCTTTTCCCTCAGGAACCAAGTTTGATCTGCTACAGTAGCTAGCTACAATACCCACCCACTCTTTCCTTTTCCTCCCCTCCACCAACCCTTCCCTTCCAGAGCCACTGGGCCTGGGTCCGCTAATGAGAAGCAGTCCCTTCCAGCAGCAAATAAACCCGCTAACACACACTTACCTCTTATCTCAGACCAATAAAGCCGCTGCACAGCGGCCCCGGCTCCCAACACTTTACAGCCGCTAATGTTAGCCACAGTGTTATCATAACCTTTTCATGTAAAAAAATATTTGGTAATGTTGCAGCGCAGTACAGTACTTCAGAGACTTAAACGTATGAAAAGAAAATGGCAACCAAATGTGCGATCAGTGTGAATAAAAGGATCTTATATAGTTGTAGCAATGGTGTGTGTGTGTCATGTATTCCAAATGTTTCAAGCATTAGTTTAGCTACTGTGATGTACCAGTAACGTTTATGACAACCTGTATTTTACAACAAGATCCTTTGGAGTTTTGTTTGTGAACGTTGTTAATATTCGCCACCAGTTCTGCCGTTATGCCTATTCAATTCCTCAGCTTTTCTGGGCTGACTCGACACCAGATGAGTGCTGGAACAATACTATATTAAAATAAATTATTTTAAAAAACACATCCAGCCCAAAGCGGGAGGTTTAAAAATACTTAGTAGTCGCCAAAGTACCAGGGCATGTCTTTAAGAGTTTGCTTACTGGCATGTTAAAGCAGGTTGTTGTAGTAGGGTTTGAATGGTGGAAACTAGTTTTGCCCAACCTTGTTCAACTTTACTTTAAAGTCTCTTTCCACCCATGGCAAATGTCAGACGATTATCAACTAGGCATATCATGATTTAAATGTATAGTTTTTTTATACAACCACAGTGTGTAATGTCCTTTCCATCCCATTTTCCTTTATTTTTGGGTATAGGCTACCACAGGTTTTATTTTTGATTAAACACTCAATCTTTTACCTCCCTGGCTGTGACTGTGACCAAGATGCTCGCTCCTCCCTCCACTGCTCAGACCGTTGTACAAGCATTTCTTCCCTCAACTCTTAACGTTTTGATTTTGTTGCCTCATCTTATTCATTGAAATGTGTTTATTTTATGTTACTGTAATTCAGCTTTTAGCTGCCATAGTACACATTAAAAGGCATGAATGGCTGATGGTTGTACTGTAAGAGTTTCCCCAGTATATTTGTTGTTGTGGTGAAGAATGAAGCTCCTGTGGATTTGAGCAGCTATATGATTCATGGGGGTTTTGGCTCTTTGTGTGAGTGTTTTTCGTACCTGCATGCGAGTAAATTCCTTTCTAAACAATCCCCTGTTTTTCATTTATTCATAAGCCCTCTGCAGAAATACTGTAGTAGTAGAAAGACATATCCCACGATAATGTACTCCACAGTGGAGTAGTAAACTGATACACAGAGGAATGCAACACTTCAGTTAGCTTAGGGCATACAGATGTAGGATCTAAATTTGAGGCAGTTTTCTACAGCAGGAAAATAATCCTGCTGTGGAAATGTGAATTATTATGTGCATTATAATTTATGTTCATTTTCGTAGGGGTAGATACATTTTTTTGTTAGGGGAAAGAATTTGAAGCCTTTTTAAACCTCAAATACACTACACGTTTAAAATGGTCTGCATTGCAGGACCGGTTCCTGCAACAGGGTGATCAAATTAAGATCCTACATGTGTATGGTTTAACCTGCTATTGCGCACACACAGGCACAGGTGGGCTATACTGTGCTATTGATCAAGCCCCTTCTGCATTGAAAGCAGTAGGCAAATTCACACAGTCTGAGGTTAATTAACACTGGTCTGCCCACCTCCCTCTTTCTCCTACAGGGCTAAACAGGGTTAGCTGTATTCGACGGTGCTATCATACCTATCACACTGACCTCACCTTTACCCTCTTCTCTGTGGTCGCCGGGTTACTGCGAAGGCAGCCTCCCTAAAAGGGGGAAGAGAGGGGTAACTATAGAAAGGAAAAAGGGAGAGATTTGAGAAATGCTGAGTGTGGCGTCTGACCTCTGTGTCAGCTGATCTGGTCTCCCACTCCTCTTCTGTCTCTGGTGACTCCACATCAAAGGGCCTCTTATCTATCCCTCTCTCTCTTCTCCTCTGTCTTCTCCTCTCACTTTTCTCTCTACTCTTTTTCTCTCTGCTCTCTTTCCCCCTCTCTGTATTTTTTAAAATGTTTAATGCAATCTATTCTATAATTACCGCCAACATCTTCTGTTAAGCGTCCCCCACTTACATTATAATTTATTTGCCTTTCAAGTGGGCACTTAAAATGTCTCTTTAACCATTCACCCCAGAGCGGTCTGTGCAGAATGGAGAAGACTTCATTTGGGTCTCAACAACCACCACCCTCACCCCATCCTCCATCCCTCACCCCATCCTCCATCCCTCACCCCATCCTCCATCCCTCACCCCATCCTCCATCCCCCACCCCATCCTCCATCCCCCACCCCATCCTCCATCCCTCACCCCATCCTCCATCCCTCACCCCATCCTCCATCCCTCACCCCATCCTCCATCCCTCACCCCATCCTCCATCCCCCACCCCATCCTCCATCCCCCACCCCATCCTCCATCCCTCACCCCATCCTCCATCCCCCACCCCATCCTCCATCCCCCACCCCATCCTCCATCCCTCACCCCATCCTCCATCCTCCATCCCTCACCCCATCCACCACCCTCACCCCATCCACCACCCTCACCCCATCCTCCATCCCCCACCCCATCCTCCATCCCTCACCCCATCCTCCATCCTCCATCCCTCACCCCATCCCCCATCCTCCATCCCCCACCCCATCCTCCATCCCTCACCCCATCCTCTTTGTCAATATGGGCCCTGTAGCTTTTTGTCCCCCCAAAGTGACATCCAGCAAGACCCCTCCCTCTTTTCCTCTGTTCCCTCCAATCCGCAGGCTTGCTTCTTTTGCGTATTCCTTCTGTCCTTTTAGTCCTTAGAGAAATTGTTACTTACCAAAATCTAAACACGCTAGCGTTCGAGGAGACCTCCACAGAGAGCCCCATGTGTACCTGAGACCCACTGAAGACCTCGGAGAACTAAAACCACCTGAATTGGCTTTATTTGCCCTGTTGTAGCTCCATCTATCCCCCATGCTCCAGATTAGGCCCTCAGGTTGATACTGCGGGGCATTCGTAAGCATGCTCGATGGGATTAAGTGGCTGTTGAAGTGACTTTAAGGAGAAGAAAAGAGAAGGCTTCTGCCCCCCCCCTTTCTTTTACAAGGAGAACCATATCCCCTTCTTCTCTCCCTTTCTTCTCTCTTTCCTCTTCCAGACTGAAAAGGAAGCCCTATTGGCGGCTCAGGGAGACCGCAGTGACAGCAGAGAGGGCGTCTCCTACTGTAATTAGATATATGTGATCCTAATCATTTAAGCCATTCATTAGTGCTAATAGTTTGAGCAGCCTGAGTGACAGAACAAATAATTAAGACGTGATGAGTGTGTGCTGTGTGCCATAACTGACTGACTGACTGACTGACTGACTAAAAAGAGTGAACGTGTGTGTGTTTACATGCGTTTGTGAGTTTGGTTTTTGCGTTTGTGTGTGTGTGTGTGGTTAAATGTGTGCTAATTTGTAGGCAGCAGAGCCTATCTAAACATGGCTAAATGTATGTGAGTGACTGCTTGTCTCTCCATAGGCTCTGTGGTGTTTGTATAGCCTCTTCTGTTTGCTAGAGCCAGCCTCTGATTCCAAGACTAATTAGTAGGACATTCTATTTAGATTTGCTGTGTTTTCCAAATTGTAGAGTACACACACACTTTTGTGCATACATGTGCGCACACACACACACACATACACGCACACATTCACAGGAATACACACACACACACACACACACACACACACACACACACACACGTGCACTGTCTTTAATACGTGTATTCAGCTGGATGTGCTAAGCCCTACCGTAGAGCATTTGCATGTTTGTGATCTTGTCACTGGTAAAGGCTTTCAAAGCCCAGGTCAACACAGCTCATTCACTTGAATGAATGGAGAACTGACAGAAACACAGGATTGGACCCTTTTTATTTAAATTTTAGCCTAAAATGACATACCCTAATCTAACTGCCTGTAGCTCAGGACCTGAAGCAAGGATATGCATATTATTGATACCATTTGAAAGGAAACACTTTGAAGTTTGTGGAAATTTGAATTTAATGTTGGAGAATATAACACATTAGATCTGGTTAAAGATAATACAAAAAAAAAAATATCACCTTTGAAATGCAAGTGAAAGTCTCAATATTACTTAAGAGTCCAGAAACAATGTGGAGTTTGGCCACTAGATGGCAGCAGTGTATGTGCAAAGTTTTAGACTGATCCAATGAACCATTGCATTACTGTTAAGAATGTTGTATCAAGACTGCCCAAATGTGCCTATTGGTTTATTGATACATTTTCAAGTACAAAACTGTGCACTCTCCTCAAACAATAGCATGGTATTCTTTCACTGTAATAGATACTGTAAATTGGACAGTGCAGTTAGATTAACAAGAATTTAAGCTTTCTGCCCATATAAGACATGTCTATGTCCTGGAAAATGTTCTTATTACTTACAACGTCATACTATTCACATTAGTGCACGTTAGATCAACTGTCCCGAGGGCGGAACACGATCCTGAAGTTTTCCACCGAGGGCTAGGAATGGAAACCAGAACTTTCATGAATGTCCCTTTTCTAATTGTATGGATCTTAATTCTCGGGCAAGATCATTGTCAATGGGGATTGAATAGAAAGAGTCCTAAAAATATCCAGTTTTACAGTGTATTGAAACCATGTAAAGCATTTATAACAGTACCTGGCATTTAATTGTTGGCCAACTGTGAGGTTATGTTTATTTTGTGATTAGCGTTGCAGCTACATATAGGCCTATACATTTACATGACCCTGTGTTTGACAGGGACACTCGCTGGCTCCTGTCTGTGGCTTTATCATGGTCTCATGGTGGATGTCGCAGCCATCACGTAGCTTCTACCAACCTGAGATATGTGCCGCGGCGTGCCGTGCTCTACTGCC
>CM042408.1:34705213-34727713 GCA_023634145.1 Thymallus thymallus
GGCCCTTCTGCCCCCGATTGCTCAGTTGGGCCATTTAAGAATGATTGATGCCACTATGTTCTTGGGGACCTTCAATGCACAGCCAAGACAACCCAGGAGTGGCTTCGGGTCAAGTCTGAATGTCCTTGAGTGGCCCAGCCAGAGCCCGGACTTGAACCCGATCGAACATCTCTGAAGTGACCTGAAAATAGCTGTGTGGCGACGCTCCCCATCCAACCTGACAGAGCTTGAGAGGATCTGCAGAGAAGAATGGGAGAATCTCCCCAAAATACAGGTGTGCCAAGTTTGTAGCGTCACACCCAAGAAGACTCAAGGCTGTAATCACTGCCAAAGGTTCTTCAACAATATACTGAGTAAAGGGTCTGAATACTTATGTAAATGTGATATTTTTTTTTGCAAACATTTATAAAAAACCAGTTTTTGCTTTGTCATTATGAGGTATTGTGTGTAGATTAATGAGGGGAAATGAACAATTTAATCCATTTTAGAATAAGGCTGTAACGTAGCAGTTCACTAAAAGTGTTCTTAAACTCTCTTCATCATGACATTAATTAGGCATTAGGACACATTTTATTTTTGACAAAACAACTTCACATTACTACAGCACACACTTGTAAACATTGTACAGAAATCATGTCAGACATTTTTACTCCACTCTCCATTACCACCAGCAAGTGTAATTCTTAGTTGTGCTCATCACTGGGTCGATGTTATAGTGTTGGGAAACTGTCCTTTTATCTATTGAATCTGCTATATAGAAAGACAGCTACTGTCTTTAATGTTGTCTTTGGTCTCAGCTGATTATTGTCCGTTGTATTTCTGCTCCAGTCCTGCTGGTGGCAGCGAGAGGGAAGTGAGAAGTGTTGCTATCAGAAACATATTGTATGTAGTGTGTGTGTGTGTGTGTGTGTGTGTGTGTATATAGTTTTCTTAATTCTGAAGTGCCTTACATAGTTATATCATTGCTATGAATTGCACATACAGTAGCTTTGCACTTGGATATTGGATAATCTATTTTTTCTTCTCAGAATTAATTTCGAAGTGAAATATGTTGGCTGCACATCAAAGTTTACAGTTTAACATAAATTATGCAGCCAACTGTCATCCAATACATTACCTAAATTGAATGCACATATTGTTAGTCAAGAGAGGAAGTTTGAGATGTTTATTCTAAAAGCAAGCAGAGTCAAATGAATAAATATTTGACAGATGGGACACTTGGGGATCAATCCTGTGTGTGTGTGTGTGTGTGTGTGTGCGCCTCTGCCTCTGATCCCATCTCTTCAGTGAGTCTAGTAGAGTTGAGAGAAACTCCCTGCCAAGAATCACAAACTAATCTGAGCCGCTCACCCAGAAAATAGATTGTACACACACCATGTCCCTGCCAAACCAACCTGCCTGTCACAGACCTATGTGTACGTGCTTACATGCATGTGGGCTTGTCTGTGTTTGTCCTATCAGTGTGTGGGTTAAGTGGCAGGTGTAGTGCCACAGTCATATGCGGGGTGTGGTGGTCAGAATCCGTGGAAGGTGCAGACAATTTAATGATTGGCTACGGCTAGGATTGTTCTTCTGGAATGGTAGTAGATTGGGTTTCCTCATAGTGTGTGGTGTAGGTCTTCAGCACATTGTGTGTGATACAGTACTGGGTACTCCCAGCATCCCTCTCTGTGACCCTTACCTCTTGGGACAGAAACACACAAATGCTCCAGATGCTGTGGGTTGAGGCCAGGGGTTCAGAGAAAGAGAGGGATCATAAAACTCTGAGGAAGAGAGAACACAGAGGTTCTCTCTCCCTCTCTCATTATCCTGTTACACTCCCTTTGTTTTCCCTGGCTGACCCACGGCCCGGCGCCACGGGTGCTATTGAACGGAGGGAGAGAGAAAGGGATGGAGAGAAGAAAAAAGGAGTGGAAGGGAGGGATGTATTCTCCCTCTCCCCCACACCGCCATGCACTATGTGTGCTAGGGTATGAAGGGACGGAGGGAGGTGGGGAAAGAGGAAGAGAGAAAGAGGAAGGATGGATGGATTCTCCCTTTCCTTTTCCCCTCCTACATCACCATGGGCTACGGTTGCTATGAGATGCAGGGAGAGAGAGAAGGAGTGATAGTGTTAGAAGGGAAGAGGGCGGAGCGGGGGATGGACAGTAGTTTGTTTTAGTTGTAACCAACACTACTAAGGGATAACCAGTGGTGAGTTTCCCATAAGATTTGTAACTAAGTTGGCAGTTGATTTTTCTCGCGACTCAGACCCTAGCCACTCACTCATTACGATTTTAAAAGGGTTACTCTCTCACTACTGTGCAGCTGCGTTGTCAAGACATATTAAAGAAACATGTTAGCTACGAAGCTGTCTTGAAACTCAACTTAGAACGAATCAGCTGTAATGTAGCGACAGAAGTTGCTCTAATTAGCGGCCGACATAAACCACAGCTGTTCTAGCCAGTGCTAACACGCACTAACAAAAACCATTCTAACTAACTTTTACCAACTGTAACAAAGAATGAATAGACATAACACTAATCATTTATATTTGTTGGCTGTCTTGCCTTTGTTTGTTTGTTAAAACGGAGACAATCAATGCACCAGAAAATGTCTCTCCCTAAAACTCTTTTCTCTCTCTCTCTCTCTCTCTCTCGTGCTCTCTCTGTCCCCCCCCCCCGCACTCCATCTCCCTCTCTCTCTTGCATCTTGCGTTACTGAGGATGAAGACGGCAGCAGACAAGGCGTGTGTTAGTCAGTCATCTTACTACAGCTTCCTCCCGCAACGCGCATCACTTGTCAAAAACTGCTTGGAGATCAAACACATAACCAGGAATACAGGCTCACACACACACATAGCCACACACACATACACGTATACAAACATATACAGTCATGTGAAAAAGTAAGTATACCCCCTGGAAAGTTCTCTTTTTTTTTTTTCTTTTTTTTTCACATATTTGGACATGTAATCTTCACTTCAACACTATTGACAGATAAAGGTTACCCAATTTAACAAATCACACACAAAAAAAAGACAACTTTGAAAATGTTATGCAATTAAAATAAACAAAAATGCCTTTTCCTTATGGGGAAAAAGTTAGTACACCCCTACCTTTACCATCACATAAAATGGCTCAAATTAGAACTAGGTTTTACAAAACAAGTGCAAATGATTAGAAAACATTAGAGAGAAACTTAGGAGGGTCCAGCCTTCCATAAAGATAAGAACATTGGTCTGGTTTGGTCTTAACCATATGGGTGTGTGGTAACACATCATTCAAAGATTAAAAGACCTACCCAAGGACCTCAGAAGAAGGATTATTGATGCCCATGAGTCTGGGAGGAGTTACAGTCTGGGAGGAGTTACAGTCTGGGAGGAGTTACAGTCTGGGAGGAGTTACAGTCTGGGAGGAGTTACAGTCTGGGAGGAGTTACAGTCTGGGAGGAGTTACAGTCTGGGAGGAGTTACAGTCTGGGAGGAGTTACAGTCTGGGAGGAGTTACAGTCTGGGAGGAGTTACAGTCTGGGAGGAGTTCCAAATCCATTTCCAAGCAATTCAAAGTACATCATTCCACTGTCGGACGAACAGGTCGTCCCACCAAATTCAGCCCAAGAGCTGACCGAAAGATGCTCATAGAAGTCTCTAAGAACCCCAGGGTATCTATCTCTAAGAACATCAAGGGATCTACAGGCCTTTCTTGCCACAATCTGGCTGTCCTTCACCTGAGCTCATTTTAAATGGCATTGTGGGTCGTCACAGCAGAATGAAAAAAAAAAAAACGACAATGTACAGGATGACTTGTGGCTTTGTTCACACACACACACACACACACACACGTTCAGCTTCATACACACGGGTCCCCATGCACATACACGTAAACACGTTTGCACACACACACACACTCGATACAACAATTACATCATGTAGGTATAAAATCTGATTGAAGGTTAACTTTACAGTAATACTATTGGTCAACAACTCAGGTTTTGAATCCAAACAACTCAGATGCTTATAAAAGGGTCTACAAACAATAAATATGTATCTTATTTGTTCCTGACCTGATGTGGTGAGATACTTTTTCTTTGTCTCTCCACCCCATGGCCTTTGAGGTTATTATTTCTCTCTCCCGTCTCCGGTCCATGCTTAGAACAATGACTTGTAGTGCTTTTAACTTAAGTTTATGCCTTTTATGTGAATGCATCAATGTTACACTTGTCTTTAGAATTCTATTCTCAGACATTTCTTCCTATTACTGTAACTCAACCATAGTCTCTTTATCCTATGGAGTCAGATTAAGAAATTAGCCCATTAAATGAACTATCTTTGTCTTTATAACGAGTTGCATGTGAGGTATTTATGACATCATGATAAATATTATGCTCACTACAGTTAATGGTGACCCTGACGTGATATCTGATTATTATTAATGATTTAGTAGGCTGTCATTGTAAATAAGGATGTGTTGTTATCTGACTTGCCTAGATAAATAAAGGTTAAATAAAAACATTTATAAATAAAAGATGCGATCAAAAAGACAAGAATGGTCTTACATTTGATTCGAATTTGGATGAAATTCATCATTACTGGCAATATGTTTGCATGCATAAGACATTTTTTTAGAAGTTAATTGCGACACAGCAAACTAGCCTTGAACATGCTTGATATGACTGTGAAGTCCCAGACGAACTAGCCTTGAACATGCTTGATATGACTGTGAAGTCCCAGACGAACTAGCCTTGAACATGCTTGATATGACTGTGAAGTCCCAGACGAACTAGCCTTGAACATGCTTGATATGACTGTGAAATCCCAGACGAACTAGCCTTGAACATGCTTGATATGACTGTGAAGTCCCAGACGAACTAGCCTTGAACATGCTTGATATGACTGTGAAGTCCCAGACGAACTAGCCTTGAACATGCTTGATATGACTGTGAAGTCCCAGACGAACTAGCCTTGAACATGCTTGATATGACTGTGAAGTCCCAGACGAACTAGCCTTGAACATGCTTGATATGACTGTGAAATCCCAGACGAACTAGCCTTGAACATGCTTGATATGACTGTGAAGTCCCAGACGAACTAGCCTTGAACATGCTTGATATGACTGTGAAGTCCCAGACGAACTAGCCTTGAACATGCTTGATATGACTGTGAAGTCCCAGACGAACTAGCCTTGAACATGCTTGATATGACTGTGAAGTCCCAGACGAACTAGCCTTGAACATGCTTGATATGACTGTGAAGTCCCAGACGAACTAGCCTTGAACATGCTTGATATGACTGTGAAGTCCCAGACGAACTAGCCTTGAACATGCTTGATATGACTGTGAAGTCCCAGACGAACTAGCCTTGAACATGCTTGATATGACTGTGAAGTCCCAGACGAACTAGCCTTGAACATGCTTGATATGACTGTGAAGTCCCAGACGAACTAGCCTTGAACATGCTTGATATGACTGTGAAGTCCCAGACAACATCAGAGTGCAAAATATAGCACTTGCAATCAAGCATGCAACGAATAGGTTGATTTCATTTCTACATTAAGTGCAGGGAGATTTGTTAGAACAGAGCGAGTACAGATAGGCTCCAAAGTGATTTGTCTGTCTTGGATACAAATAGTGGGATGGACGCACAGTCAATCCCACCTACGGGTTTGGTGTGTGAGTCCACGCTGTTCTCTAGAATGCAAGTGGGCCAAGCTACCAAAATAACCCATTGCAGCTATTGGGACAGGTACAGAGGCTAATCCCAAACAGCTATTGGGACAGGTACAGAGGCTAATCCCAAACAGCCCACAAAGCGTTGTTGTGATTTCTGGGAAGGGCATATGGTCAGGCGCTGTTAAAACCTAGGCAGAGGTTTGGGTTAAATGCTGAAGACACATTTCAGTTGAATGCATTCAGTTGTACAACTGACTAGTATCCCCTTCCTTTCCTCCTGTACATTTTAGGCAGCCTGCAGCCCACAGAGTAGAACCAACTATTCAGTTAGGTTTGGCACAGAAGTGATCATACGATGCAGAAATGTAGGGATTTAGCGAGGGGCTGACCGTCTCCATTCTTCTACTTGCAGCACAGGGTCGTTTTAAATGTAGGATGTGGATTATTTGACGATGAGGTGTTAAACATTTCTATATCCATTTGTAATGGTATAATATAGCTTACTTTTCTTAATGTTCTTTATTTACACAGTGTAATGGCTCCTTTTAAAACACAAATAATAGTTTGTTTTCCTATGCATTGTGCATATGGCTAAATACATCTGAATGTGTAGATGTGTGTGCTATGAAAAGGCATTTCTTTTTTGGTCACAAAATGGCCTTAGAATTTTCACCATTGGTATGCTAATGTTGGTTGCTGAGATGCATTTCATTTTCAAACTGAATTTACATTGTAATTCTCACACATTTAACTTCAAGAATTGTTCTTAATTATTTACAAATTCCGGTTATGTTGATACATGTTCAAGGAGAATAGTTTTTTTCTCAAAGGCAGGAGAGTTTGGGAGTTTTGTTTCAAATATAATGTTTTTATGATGCAGTAACCTTTGATCTATTTTACGTTCATCTGACTGATTTGATAAAACTACATTTTTATTTATTTATTTAACTAGTCAAGTCAGTTATTTCAAATTCGTATTTACAATGACTGCCTACACCGGCCAAACTCGGCCGACACTGGGCCAACTGTGCACCGCCCTATGGGACTCCCAATCACAGCCGGTTGTGATAGTCTGGATTCGAACCAGGTTGTCTGTAGTGACTCCTCTAGCGCTGAGATGCAGTGTCTTAGACCACTGAACCACTTGAGAGCCCTACATTTGAAGTTGCTATTGACCAATCCATTCAGATAAACAGACAATTTTATGTTCATTGAAATGTGAATTAATCTGTGATGTACCTTTTTAGTTATGTGCTTTGCACTTACGGAGTGGAATGGAACATTCCTTTCTAGCTTAGTGTCAGGAAGGTGTTACCTAAGGACATTTGCATGTCTAAGGAAGACAATGCTACCTGTCAAAAGGACAGGCCTGAAGTGATGCTGCTAGGACCATAAACTGCTTGTAAGAAGATTGCCTACAGTGCTGGCCATCCGGTTTTGAACACTTCTTTCTGATGCTGAAACTGATGTGTCCCAGGAAGGATTGTGTAGGGCAGCCCAACCCCCTAAGTGACTCTTTTTATCAACTGTATGCAATGATTTCCTCGGTGTTGTCTTAAGCCTGTGTTATAAAAGTTGCCAACTTGGATTGCATGCAATTTGACTGCTGCAACTTAAATGCAAATTGCAGTTAAAATTGCACCAACTTCAAGCAATATCCAATGAAAATGAAGTATAAGATATCACATGAATTATAACATTTTAAATTGTATTTGTCACATGCACCGAATACAACAGGTATAGACCTTACAGTGAAATGCTTACTAACAAGCCCTTAACCAACAATACAACAGGTGTAGACCTTACAGTGAAATGCTTACTAACAAGCCCTTAACCAACAATACAACAGATGTAGACCTTACAGTGAAATGCTTACTAACAAGCCCTTAACCAACAATACAACAGGTGTAGACCTTACAGTGAAATGCTTACTAACAAGACCTTAACCAACAATACAACAGGTGTAGACCTTACAGTGAAATGCTTACTAACAAGCCCTTAACCAACAATACAACAGGTGTAGACCTTACAGTGAAATGCTTACTAACAAGCCCTTAACCAACAATACAACAGGTGTAGACCTTACAGTGAAATGCTTACTAACAAGCCCTTAACCAACAATACAACAGGTGTAGACCTTACAGTGAAATGCTTACTAACAAGCCCTTAACCAACAATACAACAGGTGTAGACCTTACAGTGAAATGCTTACTAACAAGCCCTTAACCAACAATACAACAGGTGTAGACCTTACAGTGAAATGCTTACTAACAAGCCCTTAACCAACAATACAACAGGTGTAGACCTTACAGTGAAATGCTTACTAACAAGCCCTTAACCAACAATACAACAGGTGTAGACCTTACAGTGAAATGCTTACTAACAAGCCCTTAACCAACAATACAACAGGTGTAGACCTTACAGTGAAATGCTTACTAACAAGCCCTTAACCAACAATACAACAGGTGTAGACCTTACAGTGAAATGCTTACTAACAAGCCCTTAACCAACAATACAACAGGTGTAGACCTTACAGTGAAATGCTTACTAACAAGCCCTTAACCAACAATACAACAGGTGTAGACCTTACAGTGAAATGCTTACTAACAAGCCCTTAACCAACAATACAACAGATGTAGACCTTACAGTGAAATGCTTACTAACAAGCCCTTAACCAACAATACAACAGGTGTAGACCTTACAGTGAAATGCTTACTAACAAGACCTTAACCAACAATACAACAGGTGTAGACCTTACAGTGAAATGCTTACTAACAAGCCCTTAACCAACAATACAACAGGTGTAGACCTTACAGTGAAATGCTTACTAACAAGCCCTTAACCAACAATACAACAGGTGTAGACCTTACAGTGAAATGCTTACTAACAAGCCCTTAACCAACAATACAACAGGTGTAGACCTTACAGTGAAATGCTTACTAACAAGCCCTTAACCAACAATACAACAGGTGTAGACCTTACAGTGAAATGCTTACTAACAAGCCCTTAACCAACAATACAACAGGTGTAGACCTTACAGTGAAATGCTTACTAACAAGCCCTTAACCAACAATACAACAGGTGTAGACCTTACAGTGAAATGCTTACTAACAAGCCCTTAACCAACAATACAACAGGTGTAGACCTTACAGTGAAATGCTTACTAACAAGCCCTTAACCAACAATACAACAGGTGTAGACCTTACAGTGAAATGCTTACTAACAAGCCCTTAACCAACAATACAACAGGTGTAGACCTTACAGTGAAATGCTTACTAACAAGCCCTTAACCAACAATACAACAGGTGTAGACCTTACAGTGAAATGCTTACTAACAAGCCCTTAACCAACAATACAACAGGTGTAGACCTTACAGTGAAATGCTTACTAACAAGACCTTAACCAACAATACAACAGGTGTAGACCTTACAGTGAAATGCTTACTAACAAGCCCTTAACCAACAATACAACAGGTGTAGACCTTACAGTGAAATGCTTACTAACAAGCCCTTAACCAACAATACAACAGGTGTAGACCTTACAGTGAAATGCTTACTAACAAGCCCTTAACCAACAATACAACAGGTGTAGACCTTACAGTGAAATGCTTACTTACAAACCCTTAACCAACAATACAACAGGTGTAGACCTTACAGTGAAATGCTTACTGACAAGACCTTAACCAACAATACAACAGGTGTAGACCTTACAGTGAAATGGTTACTGACAAGCCCTTAACCAACAATACAACAGGTGTAGACCTTACAGTGAAATGCTTACTAACAAGCCCTTAACCAACAATACAACAGGTGTAGACCTTACAGTGAAATGCTTACTAACAAGCCCTTAACCAACAATACAACAGGTGTAGACCTTACAGTGAAATGCTTACTAACAAGCCCTTAACCAACTATACAACAGGTGTAGACCTTACTGTGAAATGCTTACGAACAAGCCCTTAACCAACAATACAACAGGTGTAGACCTTACAGTGAAATGCTTACTAACAAGCCCTTAACCAACAATACAACAGGTGTAGACCTTACAGTGAAATGCTTACTAACAAGCCCTTAACCAACAATACAACAGGTGTAGACCTTACAGTGAAATGCTTACTAACAAGCCCTTAACCAACAATACAACAGGTGTAGACCTTACAGTGAAATGCTTACTAACAAGCCCTTAACCAACAATACAACAGGTGTAGACCTTACAGTGAAATGCTTACTAACAAGCCTTTAACCAACAATACAACAGGTGTAGACCTTACAGTGAAATGCTTACTAACAAGCCCTTAACCAACAATACAACAGGTGTAGACCTTACAGTGAAATGCTTACTAACAAGCCCTTAACCAACAATACAACAGGTGTAGACCTTACAGTGAAATGCTTACTAACAAGCCCTTAACCAACAATACAACAGGTGTAGACCTTACAGTGAAATGCTTACTAACAAGCCCTTAACCAACAATACAACAGGTGTAGACCTTACAGTGAAATGCTTACTAACAAGCCTTTAACCAACAATACAACAGGTGTAGACCTTACAGTGAAATGCTTACTAACAAGCCCTTAACCAACAATACAACAGGTGTAGACCTTACTGTGAAATGCTTACTTACAAGCCCTTAACCAACAATACAGTTTTAAGAAAAATATTTAAGTAAAAAAATAAAAGAGCAACAATAAAATAACAATAACGAGGCTTTATACAGCGGGTGCCGAGCAGTTGACATACCAGGCGGTGATGCAACCGGTCAGGATGCTCCTCGATGGTGCAGCTGTAGAACTGGTTGAGGATCTGAGGGCCCATGCCAAATCTTTTCAGTCTCCTGAGGGGAAAAATGAGTTGTTGTGCCCTCTTCACAACTTTCTTGGTGTGTTTTGACCATGATAGTTTGTTGGTGATGTGGACACCAAGGAACTGTCAACCTGCTCCTCTACAGCCCTGAATGGGGGTGTGTTGTTGTTGCCTACCCTTACCACCTGGGGGCGGCCCGTCAGGAAGTCCAGGATCCAGTTGCAGAGGGAGGTGTTTAGTCCCAGGGTCCTTAGCTTAGTGATGAGCTTTGAGGGCACTATGGTGTTGAACGCTGAGCTGTAGTCAATGAATAGCATTCTCACGTAGGTGTTCCATTTGTCCTGGTGGGAAAGGGCAGTGTGGAGTATGATTGAGATTGCGTCATCTGTGGATCTGTTGGGGCGTTATGCATATTAGAGACCACAGGGACTATGGTGGTCTGCTTGAAACATGTAGGTATTATAGACTCGGTCAGGGAGAGGTTGACAATGTCAGTGAAGACACCAGGACGTGTACTCAGAGCGCATGCTCTGAGTACACGTCCTGGTAATCCGTCTGGCACCGCAGCCTTGTGAATGAGTTACAACAATCAATCAGACAGGTGCTGTGGGTTGAGATTAACAATGTTGAGTGTGCAGAAGAAGTGTGCATTAGTGCACTAATCTTAATTGGTATTATGGAAGAGCAAGGGATCAGACCTAAGAAAAGAAAGGCATGGGTGAGGAGCTGGCTTAGAAGACAGGATGAGAAAGGGTCCTTCAGTAATCTGGAATACTGGAGTTTAAAGAGCAGGATCCAACCAGCTACAATAATCTGGAATACTGGAGTTTAAAGAGGAGGAGCCAACCAGCTACAATAATCTGGAATACTGGAGTTTAAAGAGGAGGAGCCAACCAGCTACAATAATCTGGAATACTGGAGTTTAAAGAGGAGGAGCCAACCAGCTACAATAATCTGGAATACTGGAGTTTAAAGAGGAGGAGCCAACCAGCTACAATAATCTACTGGAGGTTAAAGAGGAGGAGCCAACCAGCTACAATGATCTACTGGAGGTTAAAGAGGAGGAGCCAACCAGCTACAATGATCTACTGGAGGTTGAAGAGGAGGAGCCAACCAGCTACAATAATCTACTGGAGGTTGAAGAGGAGGAGCCAACCAGCTACAATAATCTACTGGAGGTTAAAGAGGAGGAGCCAACCAACTACAATAATCTACTGGAGGTTGAAGAGGAGGAGCCAACCAGCTACAATAATCTACTGGAGGTTGAAGAGGAGGAGCCAACCAGCTACAATAATCTACTGGAGGTTACAGAGGAGGAGCCAACCAGCTACAATAATCTACTGGAGGTTGAAGAGGAGGAGCCAACCAGCTACAATAATCTACTGGAGGTTGAAGAGGAGGAGCCAACCAGCTACAATAATCTACTGGAGGTTACAGAGGAGGAGCCAACCAGCTACAATAATCTACTGGAGGTTACAGAGGAGGAACCAACCAGCTACAATAATCTACTGGAGGTTACAGAGGAGGAGCCAACCAGCTACAATAATCTACTGGAAGTTAAAGAGGAGGAGCCAACCAGCGATAGCAAAAAAAATACATATCAAGGTTGTTTAAGCATACTTGAACTCTTATCTATTCATCTAGTTTTATCTTGAGTGATGTCCCTCGCAAGTGGTGGTAGCTGGTGAGGCTTCCGGCTTGAAGAAGAACATCATGAAGCCATACCCAAGGGGCCAACTGACCACAGAGACCACAATCTTCAACTACAGGTGATATTTCTTAACTCCTGGCCATTATGCAAATAAATAAAATTTTCAGGCTGTCCAGGGCTAGAAGGTGTGTGGAGAACGCATTTGGAGTGTTCGTCAATTTGGATCCAGGGAAGGTTAGGGATCTTGTCCTTGAATTTGGATCCGGGGAAGGTTAGGGATCTTGTCCTTGAATTTGGATCCGGGGAAGGTTAGGGATCTTGTCCTTGAATTTGGATCCGGGGAAGGTTAGGGATCTTGTCCTTGAATTTGGATCCGGGGAAGGTTAGGGATCTTGTCCTTGAATTTGGATCCGGGGAAGGTTAGGGATCTTGTCCTTGAATTTGGATCCAGGGAAGGTTAGGGATCTTGTCCTTGAATTTGGATCCAGGGAAGGTTAGGGATCTTGTCCTTGAATTTGCCTTCGACCGCTGCGCCAGTTGGGAGCATGTGAGGTATTTATAATATCAGACATGATAGATATTCTGCTCACTTCACCTGTAATATCAGTACAGTCTGTGGTGATGATATATTTAACATTATATGAAGTATTCATTAAAGCCAGTCACCTGTACTGAGATTCTTTAACATTGCAGTTGCAAGATATCTCAAAACAGAATCATATTTTCCCAACTCAACCCTGTTTTCAGCCCTATAACAAACAATGTATTGATCATTTTTATAATGAGTTATGAAATAAAATATACAGTAGATTCTGATACAGCCTAGAAGCTGAAGACTGTAGTGCTTGACTGTCTGTCTTCAGGCTTGTGTGATGTGTGTAAAGGGTATCCATCCATGCTGTGAAACGTACACACCACTCTGTAGGACCATGTGTGTGTGTGTGTGTGTGTGTTAAAGAGCTTCCCCCTCGCATAGAAAGGTCAGGTGTTATACACTTAAAAAGTTCATCTGTGTTTGTGTGTGCGTGTCTCAGGCCTGCCTGCGTGTGTGTCAGCCTCTAATGTTGAGGATGATGGAGGGAATCAAAGGAGGAGTGAGAGCCGGGGTTTCGAGGCGAGCGCACGGTGGGAGGCTAGGTGATTGGGGAGGGGGCTTTGAAGCAACTTGTTGGACGGCCGTCCATTAATGTAAAAGATGTCCCGTTTCAAAGTGCCTTATTCAAGAGTACCGGCGCTCACAGGAGAGGACATGTCCACAGGAAGGTTCTCTCTGTCAATTAGCAAACAAGAAAGAAAGAGAGAAAGGAGAAGGAATTGAAGAGAGGAGTGTGGGTTGGTGAGGGGTATTTAGGGTGCGTGTGTGGGTTGTTGGGGGGTATTTAGGGTGGGGGGGGGGTTGTTCCTGTGTGACCACTGAGCTCCTTTTGCCTGCCAGCCAAGCATCTCTGTTTCAGAAGTAATGCACCGTCTCAAAGCCACAAAAGTAGAGAAAAGAAAGACTGTCAACGTCTGCGTCTCTTGTTACATGACAGTGGTTTTATCCCGGCAGTATATCAGCCTTCAACTTGGCCACTGGAGACTCTCACCCATCTCCTGTCTGCATTTTATCAGAGAATGGTATAAACGATGCTTTTTGATGATTAACTGATTTACCAATGGCTATTCATTTTGTTTGGTCAGCAGTGTCTATGCATCACTAGGCAGGCAGGGTGAGACAGCAGTTCATGTCTCCATTTCTGTCTGGCCTGATGTGTGTTTCAGTCTCTGTCTGAGTGTATGTTTCTGTATGTCTCTCTGTCTGTGTGTGTGTGTTTCTCTCTGTGTGCGTTTGTCTGCGTGTGTATGTCTCGCTCTCTCTGTGGGGGTGTGTGGGGGTGTGTTACTGTGTGCAAGCAGTTCTGAGTATCTTCATCGTCATCACTTTATTATAAATTGTTAAGTCAATAAAAGTATCAAAGTATCTATTAAAGTTGGCACTGATGTCATCTGGTCTCTGTTTAGGGGATGATGGATTATATCACTAGTTGGGAAGGTGTGCACTGTGATCTCTCCAAGTCTTAGCCTGGAATACATGGCGAGTAGGATATGTAAAGAGAGAGATGGCGAGTAGGATATGTAAAGAGAGAGATGGCGAGTAGGATATGTAAAGAGAGAGATGGCGAGTAGGATATGTAAAGAGAGAGAGAGAGAGATATAGCGAGTAGGATAGGTAAAGAGAGACATAGCGAGTAGGCCCTTCAGTTTCTGTAACCAGGTTGACCTGGCCTAAGGTGCTCATTCAAGGTTCTATCTCTCCCCTCATCACCCCTTCTTCTCTTCATCTCTCTATTGAACAGGGTCACCACTTTATCTGACAGGCACAGAAGGCTAGCTAATGACCACCTCCCTCTCTCTTATCCACACACACAGGCCCCCACCTCCTTAGCCATCATTTCCTCATGTTGCTTATTTTACAACATATTTCACCCAGAAAGCCTCCAATTCTGCCCCTCTCCATCCATCCATCTCTCCCTCCCTCCATCTGGTTTGAATCTGCAGGCTACTGTGTCGCAGATAGGTGTAGGGACTGGTGATCCCTCCCTCCTCTGATCCTCAGCTTGTTTAGGGACTTCCATAAGGGACTGGAGAGGCTGTCAATGTGTGTTGTGTTGTGTAGTCTTCTCATTAAGGCCCCGAGTTATTCCTGATCACTTGACATCACCAGGACACCTTTGAACCCTAATTTATTAGGAGTGAGCTGTACATGTTGTCACAACCCTCTTCTGGGAGACAGGGATATCTCTTGATATTTTGTCTAGAAAATGTAATACTCTGAAAATAGAGGCAGTCACTTTATGAAACAAGGCTTTTCTATCTATTTACAATACCTGTTATGTTGTTTAATGGATAATGGTTGTGTTTTCTATAAAACCATCACAAATAAAAATCTGAGTGCAATTTTCCCGCAATTTTATTTGTCCATTGTTTACCCAAATGAGTTGTGTTATTGTGTTATCTTTCAGGCTGCGTATAACCTCGTCTCCAGGCTAGTGTGGGATATCAACGATTCAAAGTTGGACTTAGTGGGAGTGACCTTACTGACTAAAGTATTTGTTATTTAACAAATCACACGGCTGTGGGGAGTGTCTCCAAGTGGAGCCAATACGTATGGAAGACATGTACGGGTTAAGGTGTTGTGGGTTATTATTGGTTAGTAGATTAAGCCAATGAGGGGGTTCGAATAATTTCACCCATGTAAGCGTGTTTTGCACAGGCTTTGGAACTGAGCTGCCTCCCGGGCGTGAGCCAGGTGCCCCGCTCTGTCCAACAGAGAAGTTGGCTCAAACCAAAAGTGATGTAATGTTTAGTGATGAGAAGGATTCTGTTTTCCCATGCAAAAGTGATTGCTTATGATCAAAACACTATCTGCCCTCCCAATGAAAACTAGTTTGAAAATTGGATTTTATACAAGAGTTGTATGTTTCTGGGCGATGCACCATGCTGTCTTGTTGACAACACGACCGAGCGGTGCAGATTACTGTTAGATTTGAGGAGGGCTATCCTCCCTCCCTGCTTTCGCCCGATGACATAAAGGGCCATAGCCCGGTTTACCCCGGGACAGATAAATCAAACCCCTTCATTGCCTATGCTTCGGGAGTTTCTCCCAATCTTTTTATTTTCTAACAAAGGCCAAGTTTGACACGTTGGTCCACCAGACTCTTCGTGCATTTGGGCGGAAGTGTCTGGGAACAAGATTAGGCTGCATAGACAGCTTTTATTTTGGGAAGTAGGATAAAACTGACTGATTAATGTCTGAGTGTCTATTGTGACTCATGAATAGTGTTTTAGGATTCATCTTTGTGTTTTTATCCAACTCTCTCATTATCTGTGGTCTGTTGATAAAATACCTGCTCTCACTTATTCAATACTATAGAACACACACTCACACTTGTGTTAACATGACCATGTCCTGCATGACCAGCAGGTACATCAACATGACCATGTCCTGCATGACCAGCAGGTACATCAACATGACCATGTCCTGCATGACCAGCAGGTACATCAATATGACCATGTCCTGCATGACCAGCAGGTACATAAACATGACCATGTCCTGCATGACCAGCAGGTACATCAACATGACCATGTCCTGCATGACCAGCAGGTACATCAACATGACCATGTCCTGCATGACCAGCAGGTACATCAACATGACCATGTCCTGCATGACCAGCAGGTACATCAACATGACCATGTCCTGCATGACCAGCAGGTACATCAACATGACCATGTCCTGCATGACCAGCAGGTACATCAACATGACCATGTCCTGCATGACCAGCAGGTACATCAACATGACCATGTCCTGCATGACCAGCAGGTACATCAATATGACCATGTCCTGCATGACCAGCAGGTACATCAACATGACCATGTCCTGCATGACCAGCAGGTACATCAATATGACCATGTCCTGCATGACCAGCAGGTACATCAACATGACCATGTCCTGCATGACCAGCAGGTACATCAACATGACCATGTCCTGCATGACCAGCAGGTACATCAATATGACCATGTCCTGCATGACCAGCAGGTACATCAACATGACCATGTCCTGCATGACCAGCAGGTACATAAACATGACCATGTCCTGCATGACCAGCAGGTACATCAATATGACCATGTCCTGCATGACCAGCAGGTACATCAATATGACCATGTCCTGCATGACCAGCAGGTACATAAACATGACCATGTCCTGCATGACCAGCAGGTACATCAACATGACCATGTCCTGCATGACCAGCAGGTACATCAATATGACCATGACCAGCAGGTACATCAATATGACCATGTCCTGCATGACCAGCAGGTACATCAACATGACCATGTCCTGCATGACCAGCAGGTACATCAATATGACCATGACCAGCAGGTACATCAATATGACCATGTCCTGCATGACCAGCAGGTACATCAATATGACCATGACCAGCAGGTACATCAATATGACCATGTCCTGCATGACCAGCAGGTACATCAACATGACCATGTCCTGCATGACCAGCAGGTACATCAATATGACCATGACCAGCAGGTACATCAATATGACCATGTCCTGCATGACCAGCAAGTACATCAACATGACCATGTCCTGCATGACCAGCAGGTACATCAACATGACATTGATTTGGTTTAAATTTAATGATACTTTCATATTTACTATTTTTCCCAAAATACCCAACCCTGCTCTTGGGTCAAGATTTAAAAGGATACTGTAATATTTCTAGATTTACTGTAGGGGGTTTATCTACTTTATCTCTCTGCGTGCATTTTGGAGATTATTATTAGCATATCGTTATCTTAACACAATTGCTGGAAGTCTTCCAGTAGCCAGCAGCTCCTCTCAAAAGCAGAGACCTTCTAACTACTCCAAAACTGGGTGGATGGTAATTTGGTCATCACAACGTTGTCTCTATCCGTGTGCTCACAAACACAATAATGATATGGATACAACATTGTGATCTTCATGCAACAACAGGGAAAGAATGAGGAAGTGGAAATAACCTTAATTTTATTAGTGAATTTTTATTTTTTTATGTCTGAAAATATTTATTACTATTTACAGTCGTGGCCAAGTATTGGTCTCCACAAAGTTTGCTGCCTCAGTGTTGATGATGGCAATTTGCATATATACTCACGAATGTCATGAAGAGTGATCAGATGAATTCCCTCGTTGCCATGAAAATGAACTTAATCCCCCCAAAACATTTCCACTGCATTTCAGCCCTGCCAAAAAAGGACCAGCTGCCATCATGTCAGTGATTGTCTCGTTAACACAGGTGAGAGTGTTGACGAGGACAAGGCTGGAGATCACTCTGTCATGCTGATTGAGTCAGAATAACACTGGAAGCTTTAAAAGGAGGGTGGTGCTTGAAATCATTGTTCTTCCTCTGTCAACCATGGTTACTTGCAAGGAAACACGTGCCGTCATCATTGCTTTGCACAAAAATGGCTTCACAGGCAAGGATATTGCTGCTGGTAAGATTGCACCTAAATCAACCATTTATCGGATCATCAAGAACTTCAAGGAGAGAGGTTCAATTGTTGTGAAGAAGGCGTCAGGGCGCCCAAGAAAGTCCAGCAAGCGCCAGGACCGTCTCCTAAAGTTGATTCAGCTGCGGGATTGGGGAACCACCAGTGCAGAGCTTGCTCAGAAATGGCAGCAGGCAGGTGTGAGTGCATCTGCACTAACAGTGAGGCAAAGACTTTTGGAGGATGGCCTGGTGTCAAGAAGGGCAGCAAAGAAGCCACTTCTCTCCAGGAAAAACATCAGGGACAGACTGATATTCTGCAAAAGGTACAGGGATTGGACTACTGAGGACTGGGATAGAGTTATTTTCTCTGATGAATCCCCTTTCCGATTGTTTGGGCCATCCGGAAAACACCTTGTCCGGAGAATACAAGGTGAGCGCTACCATCAATCCTGTGTCATGCCAACAGTAAAGCATCCTCAGACCATTCATGTGTGGGGTTGCTTCTCAGCCAAGGGAGTGGGCTCACTCACAATTTTGCCTAAGAACACAGCCATGAATAAAGAATGGTACCAACACTTCCTCCGAGAGCAACTTATCCCAACCATCCAAGAACAGTTTGGTGACAACCAATGCCTTTTCCAGCATGATGGAGCACCTTGCCATAAGGCAAAAGTGATAACTAAGTGGCTCGGGGAACAAAACATCGACATTTTGGGTCCATGGCCAGGAAACTCCCCAGACCTTAATCCCATTGAGAACTTGTGGCCGATCCTCAAGAGGCGGGTGGACAATCAAAATCCCACAACTTCTGACAAACTCCAAGCATTGATTATGCGAGAATATCCTGCCATTAGTCAGGATTTTGCCCAGAAGTTAATTGACAGCATGCCATGGCGGATTGCAGAGGTCTTGAAAAAGAAGGGTCAACACTGCAAATATTGACTCTTTGCATAAACTGAATGTCATTGTCAATGAAAGCCTTTGACACTTATGGAATACTTGTAATTATACTTCAGTGAACCATAGTAACTACTGACATAAAGATCTAAGAACCATTCATCAGCAAACTTTGTGGAGACCAATACTTGTGTCATTCTCAAAACTTTTGGCCACGACTGTATATCTTTGTAAGACTAATGACCAACCACACCGTTTTGAAGAAGTTAGAAGCAGGGGTTGGAACCGGTTCAGGCAACGGAACCAAAAATCTGAAAAAACTTAAATTTTCAAGGAACAGAACTAGAATCGAAAGTGATCTATACTGTTCCGGAACAGAACCGTTATTATAAAAGCATAGAAACCGGTTAATAACGTTATTTTACGTTCCATGCATTTTTTTTCAGTCCCACAAAAAACTCTGGGTGAGTAGATCTTTCTGACTCTGGGTGAGTAGAACATTCTGACTCTGGGTGAGTAGAACATTCTGACTCTGGGTGAGTAGAACATTCTGACTCTGGTAGATAAAGGATCTAAATCTCGCAGTATCCCTTTAACGCTGGGCTGGTGCAGAGCTGACAGCGACTCTCTTTTTCTCTCTCTCTCTCCCTCTTTCACTCTCACTCTTTCTCCATCTCACTTGCTCTCTCTCTCTCCCTCCTCCATATTACTCTGTTTCGCTCTCGCTCTCTTTCCCCTCACTCCTCCATCCTTCTTTGTAATAATGGACTATTTTATTTTTGTATTGTCTCCTTTTCCAGGCAGAAGCAAGGGAGACCATCCCCAGGATGCTGGCAGAGCTGGACCTGGGCAGGACAGAGAAGTGTGTGAGGGTCAACTCCGTGTCCAGCGGCCTGGCCAATGCTGACCTACAGATCATCCTGCAGGGCGAGGTCCTGCCTCCAGCTCTGATGCTGCCCAAGGTGGAGGACACAGCAGAGGTGCAATGGGTATGTGTCTTTTATGTGTGTGTGGTGGTTTTGGCTTTGAGTGATTGCCTGAGACCTAAGACTTGCGTTAGCTCCTAGCACAAACACTAAGGCTTTGGCTCAGTGAGCTAACGCAGTCTTGTAGTGTGCAGATGACTGGGTTTCAAACCCAGTTTGACACATTGGTGCAGTGACTTAGATTCCATCACTTGTCATCTGCTGCTAGGGTTGATACGGTGAGATAGGTGGAGGGCAATGGTCCCTCTGCCATTTTGAACCATTTCATGTGTCTGAAGGTACGAGATGCTGTTTTTATGAGTGTGTTCATGTTTAAGATCTTACTCAGCACTGTTAACACTTTGTATTCAACACTTTTATAAGCCATAAAATGCATGTTGTTCGTATTTCCACTCAGCGCTACAAGAAGCACTGCAGCAGTAATGAATGATTAGGACAGTCATCTATAGGGTTGCGTTGTTGTTATTGGCTTGGGTCTTTTTTAATATGGAGGAATATTTAACTTTCTCTGTTCATAGGAGTAACAACATTAATTTGTGCATGAGACAGAAATAATGCGGTGCGACTCGAGTTTTTCCATCAGCTGGAGACGGTGTCCCTTTTTGATCAGTGTCCGTGGAGGAAAGGGAGAGGAGGGATGTTGAGAGGCGGACCCTCAGTCTGCTGCTCTCTCCCTCCGCTGAGACTGACCATCAGATGCAGGCACCATCAGCCCCGTAAAAAGCAAATTATTTAAATGTATGCTCACTCAGCTTCACAAGTAATACAACAGCAGATCTATTACTGGTATGATAATATAGCCTACTTCCAATTTTTTTTATATATTTTATAAATTGGTCCGAACAACCATGCATTAATTGGCAGGGCAATTCAAGCAAATCCAATGTATTGGACCTATAGCTTACTGCACAAACATGATTGCTACAGTACTGTTTTTAATTGGTAAACATTATCAACGTTTCCCTTTACTGTGGCAATTGTGATCAAATCAACACAATATTAGCCACTTTCAGTGCAACATCAATGTATCTTAAAGCGGGTACAGCCTAAGTGTTCACAGTAAACGCACGCTGGAAGTTGCACAGAATCTTCACAACGTTCAAGTTTGTTTCAGACCTGAAATTTTTTCAGTGCCGAAAAACATTAGAGGGAACATTGGTGGAGGGGGGATGAATTGTATCAGAGGTTGTTCAGTTTTTAAACGTTGTTTGGGACCTGAAGACTTGCATTTACTCTCTCAACTACTGCCTAGGCTTAAGCTCAACAGTCTTGTGGCGCTCCGATGATCCTTGTTCAAAACCCAGCTCACATCTCGTTCAAAATCTTGCAGAACGGAAGCAGAAAATTTGAGAAGTGAGAAACATAAAAAATGTCCATAACATTTCTACCTTCTTCCCTCCCTCTTTAAAGCACACAGCGGCCCTCATGGATAAACCCAATGCAGTAAGACGAAACCACGGGAATCTGCAATGCAATAACAACAAGAGAGGGGAATTGATCCCTGTGGCCCAGAGACCTATGAAACTTCTGAAGCCCCAGCAAAAATAAGATTCTCTGGTGTGATGGAGGCCACTGATCCCTGTGGCAGGGCCCAGAGAGAGGCCCAGTGTTGCTCTTGGCTCCGGCTAAAAAAAACATTACATTTTGTTTTTGCTGGGGCTTCAGATGTTTCATAGGTCTCGGAGCGAGCACACCTGTGACTTGCTCTACCTACTGTTGAATTCTGTTGAGATGAATCACCTTTGGCAGCGATTACAGCATCCAGTCGTCTTGGGTGTGACGCTACAAGCTTGGCACCTGTATTTGGGGAGTTTCTCCCACTCTTCTCTGCAGATCCTCTCAAGCTCTGTCAGGTTGGATGGGGAGCGTTGCTGCACAGCTATTTTCAGGCCTCTCCAGAGATGTTAGATCGGGTTCAAGTCCGGGCTCTGGCTGGGCCACTCAAGAACATTCAGAGACTTATCCCAAAGCCACTCCTGCGTTGTCTTGGCTGTGTGCTTAGGGTCGTTGTCCTGTTGGAAGGTGAACCTTCGCCCCAGTCTGAGGTCTGGAGCAGGTTTTCGTCAAGGATCTCTCGGTACTTTGCTCCATTCATCTTTTCCTAGATCCTGACTAGTCTCCCAGTCCCTGCCGCTGAAAAACATCCCCATAGCATGATGCTGCCGCCACCATGCTTCACCGTAGGGATGGTGTCAGTTTTCCCCCAGATGTGACGCTTGGCATTCAATCTTGGTTTCATCAGACCAGAGAATCTTGTTTCTCATGGTCTGAGAGTCTTTAGGTGCCTTTTGGCAAACTCCAAGCGGGCTGTCATGAGCCTTTTACTGGGGAGTGGCTTCTGTCTGACCACTTTACCATAAAGGCCTGATTTGTGGAGTGCTGCAGAGATGGTTGTCCTTCTGGAAGGTTCTCCCATCTCCACAGAGGAAATCTGGAGCTCTGTCAGTGACCATCGGGTTCATAATCACTTCCCTGACCAAGGCCCTTCTCCCCA